>JAVXUL010148285.1:0-14305 GCA_035590515.1 Trichilia minutiflora
GAGATTGTTGACCTATATGTTTTTGATAATGAACAAATTATTTTGTTGATAAATAAATGATTTGTTTGATTAAATTATTTTACTTGTTTTTCATTTGTTTGATTGAACATAATACTTTGATTGTACTTTATGAAGCTTAATTTATGTTTATATATTGAGCATATATTGCACTTGATGTTTTTGGTTGAGATTGGTTGCTCACAGGTGTAAAGGATCGACACCAGTTCAAAATCAGCTCAAACGTATAGATACCTTTGGAAACGTATCGATACCCTTATCAAGCACCTTTATCAACGTATCAATAACTTTGGAAAAAAGCTCAAACGTATCGATACCCTAGGAAACGTATCGACACCTTTGTGACGGACTCAGCGTCATTTGCGTGGAAAGGTATCGACAACTTTGAAAACGTATCGATACCTTTGACAACGTATCAATACCCTATCAAGCACCCCATCAAGCATCTTTGAGCTAGACAACTTTAAAGAAGAAAATTCGACAAAACATATCGATACCTTTGCAAACGTATCGATACTTCTTCAAATCAAGTCTGTAACGGCTAGTTTTAGATCATTTAATACAAGATTTTTGAGCTGCTAAAGAGACATTGGAAAAGCTCTCCAAAGCAATTTAAAAGCTTCAATTCTTCAAAAAGAAGTTGAGAGAACAAGAGAATAGATTGGGGAAAAGAAATAAATTGAGCATCATCTTCTGTAATATTTTTCTAGAGAGAGAAATAATTATTTGTACTCATTGTATATCTACTCTGTGAGAGAGTTAAATTTGTATTAGCATTCTTGCTAATTGTTTGGGTTACTCTTCACCCGATTAAAGTAAGATTTGGGTTGCACTTCACCCGTGTAAGAAGTTGTATCTGGGTGCTCTTCACCCGTAGAGAGCAAGACATGTATTTGGCTACCCTTTACCGTTAAAAAAGGAGATTGAAATCTAGGTTACTCTAAACCCGTGCAAACGAAGAGGATAGTAGAGCCTCAATCTGATAAAAGCTGAGAGAGTGGACGTAGGCCTGGTTGTGCTGAACTACTATAAATTTGTGTTTGTATTCTTCTCTCTTTTCTCTCTCTCTCTCTCTATCTATTTACTTTTTATTTTACAATCTTCTCTCTCTCTCTCTATCTTTTATTTCCTATTTTAAATATTTTATTATTAATTTATCAATATAATTACAAAGCATTTTTCTTGGCTTAATCATTATCGTTCATTTAGTTTTTAAATTTCTCTAAAACCAATTCACCCCCCTCTTGGTTTGCCAACTGGGCCATCAATACACTTATATTATGCAATGCATGGTCATGCCCCTCTCATTCTCACTCTCTCTCTTTCTCTCCCTCTCTTTACACACTACCTACGCACTGTCCGATCATAATTTCACTCCATCTTGAATCATTTTCAGTCCTCTCAACACCATTATGATTAAAACTTTCCTGGTTATACCCAAATTCTAGGGGTTTTGAGAACAATAATCTAGCTACTCATTTCTTGATTTATGCCCAAAGAAAGCTCAAATTAGAGAGATAAGTTTAGGGAAGAACTTACCCAGCCTGGTAGATGTACCCTAAGTCCCTCTTTACTTGATTCTCTTTCTAAACTAATGTTTACCCATGAATCCTCTTTCTCGATTCCTCATGAATCATCAAACAAGATCTTGATAAAATGGGATTCCTGAGCTCTGGTATTGATTTTGAGGTCATCTTAAGATAAACGATTGAGTTTGATGGAGATTTGGGTGAGACTGGTTTGGATCTGAGTGTGATGAGAAAACTCAAAGAGATATGATAAAAGAGGGGAAAATGAGGAGGAAGAAGGCTCTGTGTTTATAAATGTGTATAAGGGACCATGAAAAGACTAAAATACCCCCCAAAAATATGCTTTAGAGCTCACCACGTCTCCATGTATCAATACTTTCTATCGCAAGGGGGTCGTTCATATTTTTTTCGTCAATGTATCGATACTTCTACACAAAGTATCGATACTTTTCTTCGCAGTGCCTTACCCCTATCCATAACATCACAAAGTATCGATACTTTCAATTGTATATAAGCTCTAGGCTCAATTGTGCCCCGAGTATCGATACTTTCCCTCTCAAAGTATCGATACTTTTAACTTTACTGTTCACCAAGACTATAGAGTATCGATACTTCTTGTCTTGCACTTGAGTATCAATACATCCTATAAGAGTACCAATACTTTCAGTCCTCCAGTGCCAAGTATTGATACTTTAGCACCCAAAGAATTGATACTTTTTCCTCTTTTTCTCAATTTAGGACTGTAACTTCAAATGGTCATAACTTGTGATCCAGATATCTTTACGAAACCTATAATATATCGATGGAAAGTTCTCTCTGAGCTCTAAAAAAGTAATGGAAATTTTTTCTCAAATAGAGACAATTTTAGGGTTAAAAATTCAGATATTTCTTAGTAATTCATTATTCTTCACTCACACCTCCTCAAAAATATTTTCAAGCTATCAAACCCT
The DNA here is from genome assembly GCA_035590515.1 of Trichilia minutiflora. Taxonomy (NCBI): domain Eukaryota; kingdom Viridiplantae; phylum Streptophyta; class Magnoliopsida; order Sapindales; family Meliaceae; genus Trichilia; species Trichilia minutiflora. Next base: position 2,498 of record JAVXUL010148285.1, read on the forward strand.
CTAATGCATGTTTTACATCTACAAATATGTACAAAATCTCATGAGAAATTTACCATAATACCTTTAATCTTAAGGGATGGGGTTCATAAGATAAATGAAAGGAATCTATCTATATAGAACATACAATCAAGCATAAAAGGTTCTATGAAGACTTTCTTCATTTTGGTTTAGGGACTATAACACATTGCTAGATATTAACCATAATTATTGTGTACCCAAATGATTTAGAATGAAATTAATAAGATCAATTTTGACTCACAGCAAACATTGTAGTAAACCCAAAAGGTTACAATATAAAATTATGATCATTCTTACTATTAGAGAGATAAAATATTATCTACAAGAGAGTTAGTAATATCAGAGTAATATAAAACCAAAAAACATAAATAGTTTACGTGTTAAAAAATTTAACAAAGAGAGAGAGATATTTAATGACCCAATCATAACTTAAATTAAGTTATAATATTTTATTAATATTTAAAAATATAAATAAAATTAAAATAAATTTGATCAAAGCAAGTTTGATCAAACCTGGGATCTATTTATTATTTTTTTAAAGTATAGATGTCTAAGTGTAATTTTATATTTACTATTGAGAATCTTATTAGACAAGCTTCAAGACCTAATTATCTTTCATAATAAAGGCTAAGGGTATCTTGGTAAAAGAACTAAGTGATGGGGGTTTTCATGGGAAACATTATTCTAAACTTAAAAAACAATAAACCATGTATAAGATTTTAAAGATCCTAGATTGGTTTTTAAGTTTAGAATAAAATTTGAATATGTTTCCCAAGAAAAACCCCATCAAATTTTGGTTCATCATTATATACATTATATATAATGATGAACCAAAATTTGATGGGGGTTTTCATAGGAAACATATTCAAATTTTATTATATAATGATGTACCAAAATTTGATAGGGTTTTTTATAGGAAACATATTCAAATTTTATTCTAAACTTAAAAACCAATAGAGGATCCTTAAAACCTTATGCATGGTTTATTGGTTTTCCATTTATTTTACATGAAAACAAGTGGCCAGGGTTAGAAAATCATACTCAAAAGAAGTTATCCGATTTTACTAGTCGTCTCCAGCTAGCCTCCAAGTGTATCTATACGCTAGATCGATGAGAATGGTTCTGAATTTGAGGTAGAAGACATAATGAACCAAATAAACTTCAATAAGTTTATTCAAAGATTTTTTACACATAGGAAATCTTTCTTCACTCAAATGGAAGTAAGAAAACCATGAAAACATTCTTGTATCCTTTTCTCTTTTCTTTTCCCTTCCTTTTGCTAGTATATATTCAAAACAAATATTATTGTTGTGAACCCCGTCCTTTAAGTTTATAGACTTTATAATAAATCTCTCATGAGATTTCATGCATGTTATTGTGTGTAGATTATGCATTAGAGAGCGCGTTAGCTTGAAATTATATTTGAGGAGGTGTGTGGTAAAGAATATTAAGTTAATGAGAAAGAACTGAATTTTTAACCCCAAACTCATCTGCAATTGAGAAAAAGTTTCTAGTCATTTTTATAGATATTAGAGAGAGCTTTCCATTGATATATTATTAATTTCATGAGGATGGCTGGATTAAAAGTTGTGGTCATTTAAAGTAATGGTCCTTAGTAGTAAGAAAAAAGAGAAAGGTGTCGATACCTTTGAAACAAAGGTGTTGACACATTAATGAGTAAAACTAAAGGTGTTGATATCCTAGAGAAATGTAGCGATACCTTGAGAACGGACTGGGATTTATTTATGACTAAATATGTCGATACCTTAGAAAAGGTATCTATACTTTTGAGTGTGGAAAATCGAAGGTATCGATATATTTAGGAAAGGTATTAATACCTTGCAGCCCTTGTGAACAGTGAAAATCAAAGGTATCAATGCAAGATCGATACCTTACAGGCAATGTGAACAATATCGAGCTAAAGGTATCGATACCTTGCAACACATCGCACCTTAGGATTTTCAGAGAGGACATTTTAGTCATTTTATGGCCTATTATATTTGAGCAATTAACACTCATCTTCCTCATTTTTCTCTCTTCTCCTTCGTCTGAACCCATTTCTCTCCACTCTCATACCCAAAGCCTACCTCACTCAAATAATTACCAATCCTTGTGATTCTTGCTTGGATTCTCTAGCAAATCAATACCAGATGTCAAGAATACCTTTAGATTAGAGTTTTACTCGATGATTCATGAGGAATCAAGAGAGAAGAGTCATGGATGAATAGTAGTTTAGAGAGAGAACCAAGTAAAGAGGGGCTCAGAACATGTCTACCAACTTGGATAAGTACACCCCTTAACTTATTTCTCTAATTTAAGTTCTCATTGAGCATGAATCATAAAAAAAGAGTTAGGTTACTATTTTTAAAACCCGAAACTTTGATAAATTAGAATTTTTTATCATGCAATAGTATTGAGAAAAACAAGAATATTTTAGTAGAATAAGGATGAGAGACAGTCAAAGGATTGATAAGAGAGAGAGCAAATTATTAGTTTAATCTCAAGGTAAAGAAGACCTTGTCGATAGTTATATTATTGTCTTATACATCATACATGTCATTGCATAAGTAGATTATATAAAGAATTATGAATAGTTATGGATATGTATGTAGGCTTAGAAGTCATGCCTAGAATGTCTTCGATACGAGGAAGACATCGAGCAAGCATTTTCCCATCTCAAAGTGAGTGGATGTTTCCTCCCTTGATTGTTTCTTAATTATAATTGTGTATTCTACATGCCTTGGAATGGATATATATGTGTGTGTGTGTGTGTATGTATATGTAGTTGATAATGGGAGGTGATAGAATATTGATTGTGTGGTGACCGGGAAGGTCCCTTATTTATGATAGATCTAGACAAAGATTTGTATGATGTGTTTGAGATCGGAGGCCATATATATAACTGTTGATATTTATGATTGTACATGCTTGTGGTATACTTGATTTAATTATGTTCAATGGTCGAAGTGCCAATGTTATGATTCTGAGCCTTGTGTGTCATAGTTTTATGGTTTTGGCCTTGCGAGCCACTTATGATGTGTTTTTACTTCGCGTGCCAGAGTTTGATATGATTTTGAGGCTTTTGACCCACCCACTTTGACCTAGGCCATATGGGTTGATTTAGAGTGTACTACTCGATGAGGTAAGGATTGTCTAATATAAGAAGATCCAATAGACTACCGAGTATTCAATTTAAAGATATATAATATATAATTATTATTAGCTTTACGAGGTGAAGACTTTTTTAGATATGAAAGTTCAATAAACCACAGAGTAGCTTTATGAGGTGAGGTTATCCCCTAGAAGGAAGTTCAATAGACTACAGAGTGGATCAGAATAGAATAGCTCTATGAGGTGAAGGTTGTTTCATGGAGAGAAATCCAATAGACTACAGAGCGAATTATTTTAAATACTAGAAAAACTCTATGAGGTGAGGGTCCTCCTATAGAGGGAAACCTAATAGACCACAGAGTAGATTACTATAAATAATGACATAGCTCTATGAGGTGAGGATTATTCTATAAAGGGAAAGCCAATAGGCCATAGAGTAGATCATACATCTTTTTATAAAATCGTCTTTAAAGAAGTCATTCTCGAAAGGAGAATGGTAGTTCATATGCCACATGAGATTTGGAAATGTAGTTTCAAACAAGGACTTCTCATATGTTTGTTTGTTTTCTTATCCACTCATTGAGTATTTTTCTAAATACGCACTCCTCATTTCTCCATTTTAGGATAGTGCAATTGTTTGTGGGCATAGAGTAGCTGATAAGAGTTTCAATAAGATTTCAAATACTCAACTCATATTTCAACAGTATGGTCCACTGAACGGAATCTTTGTAATAAACAGATTTGGTTTTTTATATTTTCTCAACCGAGAATTTGTTGTAATAATTAGTTTGAAACAAGTATTTAATGTAATGAAATATAAAAATATACATGTGATTTGAATATATTTAAAATTTTGTTATATTTTGTATGTATTTTGGTAAATGGATTTTTAAACTAGGTATTAATGCCTTACATGTCTTGGAATGTATTATAATTAATATAATGCATTTCATAGGCTTACGGTTATTGTCATAAGCCTAATATCCTAAGGTCAGGGTGTGACAATTGTTTTTATATCCACCATTAACATTGCTAAGGAAGAAAAGAAAAACAAGCTTTTTCTATCTCTTAACTTTTTCTTATTGCCATAGATTTTTAAATAAGAAGAAAGCCAAGAAGTTAAAAAAAAAAAACACCTCTCTCACTTCTTATTGGTCTAATACACACACACACACAAACAAACAAACATTTTAATTAAAACCAATTCATTTCACTTTTGATACCTTATGGGTGGCATGTACAAAGCAAAACATATCACATGTAAATAAGTATTCAACCAATAAGTAATCAACAAATTCGATGCAACCATTGGTGGATTTGAAAAACGAGTCAAAAACAATTATTACACCAATTGTTATTATCTTTAAATGGGAAAAAGAAAAGAAATAATAATATTAATAATACTTAATAACATACATATTTGACTAAGTCAAACTTTTATATATATATATATATATACATATATATATATATATATACATATATAAATTAATTACACTAATTAATAAATATGGAATAGATCATATCTATATCTATTCATCCACATGAAAGAATTATCTTTAATGAGATTTTGACACTTAGCATTCTATTAATTTGTCATTTGTCAAACTATGGATTTAATTCATTTAAATAATAATTATTTAATAATTAATAAATAAATAATTTTTATTTATTAATAAATATGTTAAAATCTTTTCTAGTCTTTCATATATCTATAAAATATTTTTATGATATTCTAAAAATTACTAGAATATCTCCCGATGTATAAGTGCTAGCGCGTCATTGTCGAGAGAATTTATTCTTTACATTAAAGAATAAAATTGTCTACCGATTAATATCTCGAAACAATTTAATTTCTTATCAATATGAAATATCATTAATTAACTTAAAAATATTTGTTTTAACCATCGTTGTCTATCGGTTATTGTGTGTGACTCATTAGGTTCACTGTGAACTAGACTTGAGCTGATACGAACCCTTTCGTATCACTTCAACACAACTTATTATAGCTGAAGTTTTTAATGATCATGAGTGACCTCTAGTAAGATATCATGACTCATAGAACACAGAGAATATAATTTCGGATAAACCTATATAGTATTATTTACATGTAAAAAAGTCCTTTTACTATTGACTCCCGATCAAGTACAGGTTATAAAGTAGTCAAACCTTTAACTTGATCATACGATCAGAAAATCAATCATAAATAGGATTCGTGTATCTGAAAACTCATTTTAAAAAAACACATACTTTGACCAAAGATTTCAGTCCCCTTATATGACATTCCTGTTTAGGATCTCAGCCTTAATAATCTGAGCCAATAGATTCTATTTTGATCATCATCTGTTCTTATACAATAAGAACACATTGTTATCAAGCTTCTTTCACCAGGCGTGACTAGACTAATTTGATATACACAAGTGAACGATGTGCCTTACTGTAGATAGCAATCGTGATGTTTCAGGTCAAATGACTAGTAGTACACTAATACAACTGTATGATAAATTATTAACTGCAGATTATTGCTTATATGATTTATCACATTTGATTACGTTCAGTAATTCATTCATAACGTATTATCCATGTTTATACTCTTATGACATAAGATTCGTCACTCAACTATTAGCATCGAATGCTAATTATTAGTAGCAACAAAATATGTCAATCTTGTAATGTCATTGTCCCTAATGACATCATCTCAATTGAGAACTAATTTAGATGTATTTAAATCACAAACTCTGTTCTCATATATATAACACTTTGTTGGTATATGCCCTAAGATCCAATAATGATTTTGGATATTTATTTACTATATATCATGATTTTTTATATTAATATATTTTATTCTATTATTACATATCTGTGTATCTAAATAAATATAATAATGCCCTTAGAATAGTTGGCTTAATTAGTTAAGTACTATTCTTAAATGTCCCTAGTCAAGTATTATTGTGAGAAGGGTAACAATAATACATTGAGACTAGTATGTGTAGTGATTGATGACAACATGAGATGTGTTATGATATGAGATATAAAGTCAACACATAAGTAATAGTTGGTGAACTATTGTACTGGACCGACCCGATATGAGAAAAACTACATGGATTGTTATATGAGTGTCATAAGTAATTCTCATAAGTGATAATGATGTATATGATCTTTCGACTTGAAATCATCATAGTTCCCAACATTATGAATGATATATTTTAATATTTTCAAACGTAATATGTAATAAGATTGACTATAAAGAAAATACTTGGCTATTTCATGAATAATGTATTGGGATATGCTTAATCAAGATAGAATTTGTCCCTCCTATATAACAAGAGTGATATCTTTGGGCCCCTTTGATTGGGTATGATCATAAATTGCATGCCCGTGCTCAAATGAATCAATATGTGATATTAATATCATTTAGTAAGATAATTATTCTCAGGATATCAAAGAAACAAAGAATTGAACATTGCGGGGATGACACATTCCTTGCCTCGTGCTCAATTAAAATATCTAAGACAAAAGGATTAAAACACATGGTTACATTGATCACGAATATAAGTGATGTTGAGCCACTTACATTCTCGTGACTTAGGTAGTCATGATGTGTTGCTAGACACCGCTCATAACTTGTATTACTAAAATTAGAATTTTAGTATTACTGTCAACATTACGAAAATTTAATGGGTCGCACATTAGATTGAAAAATTGAAAGTATAAATTCATAAGATGAATTTATCTTAATTCGTAAAACTTTGTATTAATTAGGGTTTTTGCTAGATCTATTTAATAAAGTTAGGCTAAGAATATTGGTTTAAGCTTTATTAAATAGATTGAGCCTTAATTGTAAGGCCAAGCCCAACATTATTATGTCATTAAATCCTAACCCTAAAATGCAATATAAAAAGAGCTTTTATATGCGTTGTAGGGTGTGCGATTGCCTAGGTTTTTTATTCTTCTCATTTTTGTAAGAGGAAGAAAATCGTAATAGGAACAAAAACACAGAGTTACACTAGCAAGAGCTAGCACTCATTTTCAATCTTTTTGATTGTGTGGATACCATAGAGACACATAGTTCATTTACGTTATGTGGCTCTTCATCATCAAATCTCTCAAAGGTATGAATATTCAGATTCATAACTTCAAAATAATAGATTTATCGCATGGATCTTGTGACAAAATTGAAAAAATTTTATTTTTCACTGTATGTATGGTGTCGGTTTTCTGACATAAGGATCTTGAAAGTTGTATTAGGATCTTAGTGCTAGAGTATGATTTTCCTAATGATGTGGTTAAGATGTGATTAGTTGACTATTCTTGGTTTGTTATTTTATCCCCAGCATCCAGTCCCCTAGTTTTGAATATAAAATTCTTAAACTTTCATTAAAAATTGATTGATAGTAGGTGACTTGGCTATATATCAATACTTATGGTAAATATTCTTAAAAAATGAATGGTATGCTAAGAATTTCACTATAAGGACTCTATAGTGCCATTGTCACTTCTTTTGCTTCATTTATTGCTCGAAATGACTTATACGCTTCTCAGTTTACCTAAATCTAACATGGCTCAATCAGGGTCATTCATTTTTATGATTGATTCTAATTCTAAGAAAGTATATTATCTCTTCCCTTATTAATTGACTCTTTTTTCAAATAATTATGCCTTTAATATTAGTGCCAAGATGGCATAACCTTGTTCATTGATCTGTTTGATCCTGGTCATCCATTACCTTATCCATTGCTATCCCTAATATACTTTTCATTTTTGATGTATCACTTTGGTACCCCAAACAGTTTAAATGCAAAGTTGACATAACCTTATCCATTGTGTCTATTTGCTAACGATTGGGATAAAACTTTTCTCTTTATAAATAGGGCATCCTTCTCTCATTTACTCCTATTTCATTACCTAAGTTTATTTACTGTCTCTCTCTTTTCAAACACTTTATTTTTTTCTCACAAACAATCTTTACACTCTTAACAGACTTTCATAGTTTTAAGCATATTTTCTATAAGTTTGATGATTAGTTTAATTTTGTTAAGGGTTTTTTATTTATATTTTACTTGTTTTTGAGTTATTATATGATGTTTTAATAAGTTTTTGCTTGTTTTTGTGCTGTAGGGCCAAATTCCCAAAAGTTGAGAAAATGTGCATTTTAGATCAAATCTGTGCAGCTTTCATACAGAGGCTATAACTTTCCGTGAAATAATTGGATTTAGATGATTCAAGTTGCGTTGGAAAGAATACTTATAGATATAAAACTTTTATGAAGAAGTAAAGATCATTTAAAGTCTTTAAGTACTTAAAAATCAAGCTTGAAGTTGGCAAATAGATGAAAATAGAGCACAGACTGCAACCCCAAAGTCAAAAACTTGGGGTTGCAATGCCATTTCTGGCCCTGTAGCGTCAGGTTTCTGCCCCAGCCCTCTTAAAAAGTTAGAAATCTGTCATTGTAATGTCAGATTTGGGGCTATAAAGGTAGCTATAATACCAAAAGGCAAAAATTATGACTTACCTCTTTTGGACTTCTAATGCAACTAGGTTTTTGTCCATTATAAAAGCAACAGTTAGGGCACATTTTGATGGGAGCTCGGACACTTTTAGAGGCAGCCACCACACCTAAATTAAATAGAAAACCTTGAAGAATCATGGAGAACAAGTGAAGAAGCCATGAAATCAGATGATTAGAGGAGGATTCAGCTATAAGTTTTTCTTTCTTTCTCTAGCTTTCTTGTTTTCTTCTTTGTAAACCATGAATTTATAGATTTGACTTATGTTTATTCTACTTTTATGTTAGAATGAAGTTATAATCTAGAGTTTTAATTTAATATATACCTTGTGGATGATTTACTTACCTTGTTCATTTATTTAACCTTTTCAATCATGAAGTTATAATCTGTGTTTAATGCCCCTAACTTTTGCTAGAGAGTTAGTGATATCAACTGAAGATTAACACTCGAGAGAGGTGATCTTAGTTTGGAAATTGATTAGCATAATATAGGTAATTAATGAGTTAAGAGATCGTTACTGTCTATAAAGAATAATCAAGAATGAGATAAACATAAGAAACTCAAGGTCTTAATTTTAGGTAGCAATTTAGAGTTTTTCATAGTGACAACGAAAAACACAGATTTGAAATTGTATAAGTCATCAAAATTAGGATTCAAAGTTTTAATCAACTTAACCTTGAGAGAGGTAGTTGGTTGCATTACGAAACTTGTCTTATAGACCTAAAAATTATTGGATAATGAACTGGGGATATTTTGATTGCTTGATTGGTCCATGACTCTTTTCATGAGTTTATTTGTATTATACTTTGCTTAATGTTTCTAGTTCACTGGTCATGGATTAGATGATTTTAAATTTAGGATGAGGCACTCAGGAGAGGTTATTTTATATTAGACCTTATAATGCAACCTAGGGTGTTAATGAGCTAGGAGGCTATTGATCCCTTTGAAGACTATTAGAGAGAATACAAGAACTTCATCTTTTTTTAATTCTTAGATTTAGATAGGGATATCAAATTTGAGTTTTAGGAATAGACTTGACTTGACTTTGGGAGAGGTAGTCAAATAATTTAGTATTCTTGTCTTATAAACTTAGAAATGAATAGATGACGAATTGGCATGAGAAACATAGTTGAATGCTAGGTGAAATCAATTCTCTAGAACATTTGTATTTCAGGTTTTTTCAATTATTTATGGTTGTGCTCCATGTATATAATGTATCATATTAATTGTAATTAGCTTAGTTTAATTTAATTCATTATTTTAATGGTTATCTAAATAAAATTAGTATTAGTTCACCTCTATTATTTAAAATATGTTAAATTAATTCCCTGTGGATACAATAACCCTATACTTACCTCTTTTATATTAAAACTTGACACCATACACTTGTGGTCGATTTTCATACGCACGTTATGGGGTGAACATTTGAATTTCATTCAACTATTCTTCTTTTAGTCTTTTGCTTCTGCATTCTTGTTTTCTTTATGTATTTTTACCTTCTGCTTACAGCTAGCTTGAAGTTTGGATAATAGTGGCTTGTTTTTTGGTGTTAAGTTTAGGGAGGCCCAAAAGGGTTTTAATGGGTGATATCGATGGATTTATAATTCTTTGAGATTGAGGCATTTTTCATTCTATTTTTCTATAAACATAAAAGATGTGGGTAGCCTTTTAATTTGTGAGTTTAGAATTTATGAAACTTTCATCATTATTATTTGCTAAAAAGTTTTTTATTTAACTAATGCCCCAACTGCATTTATGGACCTCATGAACAGGATATTTCATCCCTATCTTGACAAGTTTATGAATGTATTCATAAATGATATTCTGATATACTCAAAAAGTAAGAAAGAATATACTCTACATTTGAGAATAATATTGTAAACTTTGAGAGAAAGAAGGTTATATATCAAGTTCTTTATGTAGGCTCAGATGGCAAATTCTAAGAAGGGGGTGAATTGAAAATTTAAAACTTTCAAACAAAACTTTTAAGTGTTCGTAAAAGATGATGAAACCGACTTATGTGTTATATGAACTAAATGTAGAAAGAGAATCAAAATCGAAAAATAAAAGATGTACAATACAATTTTATAGTGGTTTGACTATAAGTCTACGTCCACTCTTCTCGAATGAATCTAGTCACATTAAGGATTATTAATTCTTTGTTTTTACGGGTTAAAAGAAACCCAAATACAACTCTTTTTTATACTGTAAAGGGCAACCATAATACAATTTCCTTTAGAATGGGTGAAGTGAAACTCAATACAATCTTTCTTATAATGCGTGAAGAGTAACCCTAAATGTATCTTAGTAAATAGAGATAGAAATTTGATCTCTCAAAAGAGTGTATATTCAATATACATAACTTTGTCTCTTCAAGATAAATACAGGTGAAATAAAATAGAGAGAATGAGAATTAATTTCCCAGAGGAATGTTTTTTAGATTATATGCTCTGTGTATCTACACTTCAACCAACCTTTTTATTCTTCAAATATGGTTGTATTTATATCTGACTTTAATTTATCCAACAGTTTTATTTGTTCTTATTAATAATGGTATTAAATGCTTCTAAAGTAGCCGTTACTATTATGATTTGTTGTAAAAGCCCATACATTTCTTCAAGGTATCGATACGTTTTAATTTGAAGCCGAGGGTATTGATACATTGGGCTTTGTTGTCTTGAATGTACCGATACATTTTCTAAGGTATCGATATGTTTCCACGCAAATTTGGTGAGTCCGTCACTAACGTATTAATACATTTTTCAAGAGTATCGATACACGTGAGCAGTCTTCAAGGGTATCGATACGTTTATTATAGACTTCAAGGGTATCAAAACTTTTCTGCGTAAATTTAAAATTTCTTTATCACCAACGTATGATACGTTGAGTAAAGGTATCGATACATTTGAGGCTTAAAGAAGGTATCAAAATGTCTTGAGGTAGGGTTCTAAAACTCAGGCTTGATTTCTGTACTATGACCAAACGTGTCGATACTTTTAAGTAGGGTGTCGATACATTTGAGTCTGGCCATGAATTCTTGATGCTTTCAATTCCAAATTTGAACTCCTGAAAAATATATTTTCCTTTCCAAAAATGATCAAGTGAAATATATGTCCTTTTAAATGTATAATCATCACTCAATAAATTATATATATCATATGCATAAATAAGA
>JAVXUL010148296.1:0-14305 GCA_035590515.1 Trichilia minutiflora
TAAACTAAGTTTTAAAATTTTATTTTTTGACTCAATCCAAATTAATAAAATATTTTAATTTAAGTTTAAAGTTCAAACCGTGAACTCAAACCGATCTAAATCGTATAATGCTGTTTGGATCGATTACGGTTTGTGACATATTATCGGATTGACTTAGATCGGATAAAATTCAAACCGCAATGTTTAGATTGGTTTAAAATTTCACCTCAAACCGATCCAAATCGCAAACGCTCACCCCTAAACATAACAAGAAACCAGATATCCGAAAATGGGAATTTGAAATAAATCTCTCCAAGTTCAATCCAACTTGTATTAATTTAATTAAAATTTTTTTTAATTTGGATTGCCATGGAGAACAGACATTTAGAACATGAAACATCGGACCATCTATCTGGGTTCTTATTAATTATTCGTTAGTCAACTCATAATTGATGAAAATAACACTCTTGTATGAATCGTAAAATGGTTTTTATTATAGATTTAGTGGGAAGGAGGTATCCAAAGGAGGTTTTTTCTGATTATTAATAAATAATCATATAATTCCACATGGAAAACAGATTGAATGGATAGAATTGGATCATACTGATTACGAGCGTCAACATCTCCATCACATGAAATAATTAAACTATTTTTTTTTTCCTCTCATAAAAAAATAATCATATAATGAACGAGCATCCAAAGGAGGTTTTTTCTGATTATTAATAAAAGTATTCACACCTTCTCACATGTTACTAATCACCAACCCACCCATCCACTTGCATTTAAGGGCGTGCTCGTAATTTGGTTCTATTCCACAACTCAACATCTCAACATCGAAAAAGCCTAAAAGCCAATTCAAGGTAGGTTTAGTTTGAAAGAGAGTTCGAGTCTTTTGGACCGGCCTATTTGATTTGAACAAAATCGAAGTGTCAACAAGCCAACGTCTATTAACAAAACGTGGCAAAAATTAGGTCTCAAGTCATACGATGATGATGCTGGAGTTATTGAACGGCATTGGAAAAGTAGAGTAAAGCTCCGGCACAAACTGGGAAAACTTGTCTTCTACAATGGACTCATTTTCTTTCTCTTTGTTGTTAATTTATCAGAAAAGGTCAAATAAATTCGGGGTATCAAATCTCTCATCAATCATAATTATATTTATGGTTACACCTTTGCACGTACCATTTATCAAGTTCTGCCTTTCCAGAAGAGTGAATCAACAAACATAAGGGAAAAAAAACAAAAAAACAAAAAGCTCCATATCGATCTGCCTCAGGTAATAAATCCCCAAAGCCCAATTTGCAATTTCTAAGAATGTATCAAAAGATGGAAATTCGTTCGAGAATCACCAATGGAAATCAATCTAAGCCAAATTAATAAATTGAATTGCAAGAGAACTTGTGCACGTATCCATTTTAACACAGCATAGTAAAGTTGCTTGGATCAAAGTTTTCCCTATCAACCACAAAGAAGTAAGTTTGAGGAAGGATTCATGGTCTAGAACATTGAAATTGAAAAGGGACCAATCCAATTATCTCAACCGGTAATAAATTTGATGTAGAGTAGTTGCAAAACAAAGCGATGTTGAATTTGACACTCCACAATCCCTTAGAAATGCAATGAAAAGCTGCAAGAGACTAACAGTTCATCTACCATATTATGCAAAAAGAAAGCAGACACTTAAGGACTACCAGAAGTTTCATCAGAATGTAAAATGTCTTATAAAATGCATGTGCTACCTCCATCCCCGGTTATGTATAGAAAACCAAACAACATTCGTTACTAATAGTAAAAGCAAATCCCACACATTATATAAACACAAATAAACTTTTACAAGTTTTCATAAGTATGTTATGTGCTATCTTACAAGACAGTACTAGTAAAGTTGGCCCTGCCACATCTTCCAATATGCCTTGTTTATTATATCACACCATACCTGAATAATAAAACAGAAAAGATCATATGGTGAGGTACTTAACAAAGAAGAAACATGCAGAGTCTTTGGAACTGAAAGCAAGATTATGGAAAATGAGATAAACAAATCCAAAGTTACACTATCAAAACTGAAAGTCCACCAGCTGCACAAATGTGACATAATTACTTTATTTACAAGACAGAAGACAATAAATCTGTCCAACCAAGAGAACTTAACGTACCATTCAACAAGGGTAACACCAGCTACCAACCTTAGATCAATCCAAAAAAACAGTTTCGAACAGAATTGAAAGAGCCAGGGACCCTATATCTATATCTATATCTATATACCAGCACAAAAGCATCACCAGAAACAATTTCTTTATAGTCAGTAAATATTGATTGTATTTATGGTTTTCATAATCTTAAAAATAGACACAAGAACAAAATTTGCACCCATCTTAGATTTTCCAAACTTCCTATTCATCTTCTTCTCCACTTCTGAAGAATCTAAAATCCATTATTCCAATTTAATGCTCAAGCTAAACAACCTCCTGTCAAAATTTTGGATTTGGCGTAATACAGCTTCTCCACGAATTATACATCTCATACAGACTATAGAAAAGAAATTTGAGGCATGTGTCAAAACCATTCTAATATTGATATTCTCACAAATAATGACATATTAAGTATAGTACTAAGCTAGGACTTTATTTTATCTTATTCTTCCAAGGAAAGCTCAGGAAAAGTAAAATCATGTAAAGATAATAGTTTGGAATTTTCACCATTCACTTTGCTCATCCAATCTTACTCCAATCAAAGGCAGTTTGATCCACCAAAAGAAAAAAAATCAACTAAAAACACTAAAGATACTGGAACTGCTAACATTCAACAAATTTCCTTCTTTTTTCATACACATACACTTATTCATCAAGATCACTAGAATCAAGAGAAGCTGAATTCATGTCAGCTAAACATAGAAAACCAGACAAACTACGTGATCCCTAAATCAATGAAACAGAGTAAATGGCCAAAATACACTTAAACCAGCCAACTTTCTTCCAAGTACAACATAAACAATTTTACGAACTTGTCTAGCATATAAAGCCCAACCCAAGAAGACCCAAAATCGAATCATTCGGAACGCCAACCAATTGTTCTGTCAGAATCATAAATGCATCAGATCAACTCAATTTTCAATGGCTTGATAAACTTGCTGAGTATATCAATATTATGTCCAGCACTTCACCTATTAACTTAATGTTGTCTCAGAAACATAACAAAAGCCACAGAGCTGTTGTCAATATGCAAAATGATTTCACCAGCCAAAACCAATCAAGTGTTTGCCAGACTTTTAGTGAATATGAAAGGGGATATGATGAACTGGCAGTTTGCGTCTGCAATAATCCATGCTCCAAATGTCGGATAATTGCTCTAGAGGCCTTAAGTTCTGGAATTGTCATACAATTTCACCAGTTAATGTTCTATTATCATATGACACAATAGGATTATGGCTTGCTCAGCTGGATGTTATGCCTTCAATGCATTTTCAAGAACAACACGGAATACTTCCCTTTTGCTGTTAACAATTAAACAGCTCAAACCATGAAATAGTTTCGAAGTACGAAGATTACAGTTTTCTTTCATTATACAAGTAACTAAAATTTTCAAACAAAATACAAGAACAGTAATTTTTTGATAGCATCATTAAAAAAGATATTCTGAGAACAGTAGATAACAACGTATCACTATGCCCACCTAACGGGGATAATTCATACATTATTGCTTGCACGGTGTTCGAAAGAAACAATCGAACAAGTTCTATAACAGCGGGAAAAGAACTTCTTTCAAGAACAGAAATTAATATGAAAATAACATCTTGTTAAATATCTTTTTTCGTTAAAACTGTGTTATCTGCCAGTCAATTACCGTCAATAATTCATGATCTACGAACAGCAGCAGATTAGAAATTCGCAAGTACTGATATTACTTTTCCCTAATCATATTATTTTTTAGACCATCACTCGCATAACACATACATATATCCAGAGACTTAAGCTTCGTTATCGTAATAAAGGATTAGCAATTAATAATCACAAACAAGATTATCAAATACCATCAATTAACAAACTTAAGCAAACTTAAAAACCATAGTCAACCGAGACAAATACAAAAACGGTAACGAAACCAAACAAAACGCAACCAAAAACAAAGAAAACGCAGACGTAGTAATAACAATCGGAGTATTTAACAAATTAGCTGTAGTAGAGCTCGAGTCCCATGCCGTCGTGAATCTCGTAGTCCTTGAGAGTAATGTGATCCTTGTAGATTGTGTACCACTTCTGAATCCGAATCTTGTCAGCTCGAGTTGTCTGAGCCGCCACCAGCTTCTTCAGGTCTCCGATGGTGTCGTCGTCGTTGCACTTCACGCGCACCTTCTTCCCCAGCCTGTCGTTCAACACCACCTCGATCATCTTGTCTTCTTTCTGAGTCACTGCAGCCTGCTTCGTGGAATTTTCTTTTACCTCCGTCTCCGTGTGATTTAGGTTTTTATAGAAATAAAACCGCCTCTTACTGTAGCAATTGGACCGCCTCGATCATTTACCTTCAATACGACGGCGTTTCTTAATGGACAACTCGAAAAAGAAGCGGACAAAATTGAGCTGGGTTTGGACAAAATCACAAAATAATTTTTTAAAAATTTAATTCTTTTAAAGTATTAGTTTAAGAAGTTTTTTATTTAACTTAAAATATTTAAATAAATAAAAATATCAGAAAATGAAACTTTAGATTATTATTAAAAAAAAAAAATCACCTTAATTAATAGGAATAAATTTAGGATTATATTAAGCTTTAAGCGCACTATATTGGATTTGATTTTTTGAGTGTATTCATAATTTAAATGGGATCATGATGATGAGATTGCATTAATCTCTTTTAAAGATTAATCGAAATATATATAAATTAATCCGAATATTTTAATTAAAAAATAAAAAATAAAAAATAGCCTATAATAGCTCCGGGAAATGATAAATACTCTCCTCTGTTCTGTGTATTCGCGGGCGAATGACAAGCATCGAATCGAAGAGACTGTTGGCCCCTTATATCCAGTTATGCACGGCTTTCCCTTGCAAGGAGGGAAGTTGACATGGAGTGGCATCTCCTCCAGGCAAATGTCCAACTTATTATGAAGTGGACACCAACATGTAATATGGGTATGATACGAAACGAATGTAATGATACAATCATTTTTAAAAAATAAAAACACGAATATGATATAATGTAATAATAATATTTTTTTATATATATTGATATAAGAAAATATCACGACGATTTTCTTATATCAGTTGATTTTTTCTTCTTTTTATCCTTGAATTTGAGACTACAAAATACGCAGAACACCGCAGGATAGAGTGACTCACAATAAAGGTGTCGTGATCGATCAATTTTGTGTGTTTATAACTGGATTTAGATCTCACCTAAGCTGCTTACGTACCCTCCTTCCTTCCCTCTTCTCTCATTTTCTCTCTCCCGGTTCTTCTGATTCTCTAGTCTTCTCCTTCTTTCTCTTCTGTGATAGGGGATCAAGTCACACGTAGTTCTTTTTGGTGTGAAGGTATGGTGATAATATAAAGGAGATGGTGAGCTGACAGGTTAGAGTGGCAAGGTGACAGTCTCAAGGAAGCATAGGATGACTGTAATAAATACGTAGGGCCCCACCATGATGATGCGCCTGTCACGTCACCCTCGAGTGTCCGAGTGTCTGTACCTCCGAGTGAAGCTTCCAGCTCTCCCGAGAATGAAATCCCCTGGTTCTCGGGAGACCTTAACACAGCGGATGATAGCCTCGGTATCGTCAGGTGGTAGAATGACGGAGACTAGTATACCCCGAGTACCTGCAAGTCTGACTGCGAGTTGGCCGTGGATAAATCGTTAGAGGTCCTCTGAGCAGTAGATTTGGGCAAAATGTCTGAGACACTTTGGTCGTCTCTCCGATGATGTAACCAGCTTCTCGGGAAGACGTCATGTCTGGGAGTCCATCTAGAGAATAATACCTCTGTATGATAGACATAAACAAAGACATGGAGATAACTTTGGGCCCGTGGGCTGGCCATACTAAAATGCCCCAATAATATATATTAATTAATAAAAAATAATTAATATTAATATAAATTTTATTATTATAGAATAAAATTCTTAATAAATTCTATCATAATTAATTCAAGTATTAATTTTATAATTATAAAAAATATGATTAATATATAATCAATTATTTATATTTTTTAAATATAATTATCCTTTAAATATAATAAAAAAATTAAATAAAAAAAGAGTTAAAAAGAGAGATATGTTAATAATTTTAAGTATTAATATTTCCTATCACCATAACTATTTTCACTGTCACTGGTATTTTGAGAAGTCGTAATTAATAAGATATAGTATTGACAAAATTAATTAATAAATTCATACTGTTAAAACTATAAAATAAAAAAAAACATTGAAATTATAAAAAATAATTATATTTACTAAATATAAAATATTCTTATAGTATAAAATTAAAATTTTTAATATTTATTTATTGTGACTGTCAACAAAATAATCTAACTTATTTTATATTTTTTAATTATATTTTTTTTATTCTAAGCAAAGCTAAGGTAATGTACAAATAAATTTTTTAATGTATTTTAATTATTATTAATGAAGAGAACCTTAAAAGGAGTTTTTAATTTTTTAAAAATAAATTTAAGCTAACGTACAATTATGCGGTATTTTATTGTATAAGAGATATGTTATGTCCAACACAAATGATAGTTGATGATTTAAGGAGTGTCCGTGGTTTCCACCAGTATCTATCCTATCCAAATATCAGAGTGGTTTTGTTAACGAGGAACTTATTACTGCAACGGTCTGTTCTGGACTCTCACTATCCAGGTTGATATAAAATGCAACTGTTGCATTTTGACCCGAAAATGAAAATTTCAATATTCTTTGCTTCTTAGTATGCACAACATTTTATCTGCGTTTTAAGTTTTGATGAGCAATTTTGCTGCGTTTTTCGTGAAGACTTGTTTGTAGGATGATGTTACTCACTTTCGTATGCTGCCTAACAATAGGAACCTATAATCCTCTCCACGACTCCACCTGCTGAATTCACATATCTTATTTTAAGTTTTATTGTTTCGGCTTTGCCATCTACTACTGTAGTACCAGCTTTTGACAAAGTTGATTTTCCTAAGCTTCAAAATGGCAGGTGAAGAGTATCTTTATATCTTTGCACTGATTGTCAACTATTCTCTTCCGGTTTCAGTCGTTGATGAAAATAGATAGTATTTCCTAAAGTGAAATTGTGCTTTTTTCTGTTATTGATGAATATATTAGATGTAACTAAGAAGGCCCCTTTTACTGACGTGTAACCTTTACTATTATTTTGTTTTCAGTTCATATTGTTAGTTAGCAGCTGGGCCTGAGAGGTTTAAAATAGTTTCATATAATTCAGATACTGTTGGTTCATCCTTATCTTTTTCTGTTTGTTCGAAGCTATGCTGATTGTTGTATGTTTCGGTTCATTCTCCTGATGACCATGCAGTGATATTCGTGGTGTTGCTGTTGCTGGTGTTGAGGGGGAATCGGCTGGCCTCACTGAAGCAGTTACAGAAGCGATAGCTGCTGGCTTTGCTGAATGGTTATTGGAATAGTTTTGTCATCTTGTGTTCAGTTTTTAACTGGTTGGAAGTATATGTGGTCACACATTAAATTAAGTATTTTATATTTGGTCACATTGCTGAGTTGCAATGATTCTTCTTTTTGATATAATGTTTAATTTCAACATTTTGTCAGGCTAAAGTGCTTGAGCCTCTGGGCGCTATAACTTCTGGTAGTCGGTTCTTGGAGCCAGATGGTAATGTATCGTTCTTTCATTTTTGAACCTCTAGTTGGGCATTGATATTGCAATATTTGAATTAAAATTGTCATGGATCAGGTATGTTCCCCAATCATATTCCTAACTCTGAGGCTAAGGCAGCAATGAAAGCTATTATTAAGTCAGTTCTTGATTCAAAGGCTGATTTAGGGATCATCTTTTGACACCGATGTTCACGGGTAATGGTCATTACTACCCTTTTTGTCTGTTTCTTATTTTTATTTCAATCCAGTCTGTTAAATCATGACTTTGATAATGTCTTCAAAGATCTGCTGCTGTGGATTCTACTGGATGTGAATTTAACAGGAATCATCTGATTGCCCTTATGTCTGTTATTGTTCTTGAGGAAGTAAGGTTTTTATCTTTCTGTGCTTTCTCTTTTTTCCTCTAAACCTGAATTTTTTTCGTTTCATCAATATGGCTGATTCTTTAATCTTCGCTTTAGCATCCAGGAACAACTATTGTTACAGACAGTGTGACTTCAGATGGACTGACAGCTTTTATTGAGAAGAACCTTGGTATAACAAAAACTGAGATGACGGGTTATTTGTTTCTGCAATGAATTTGTTAATAACTTCCAATTTCTTTTAGGAGGAAAGCACCACCGGTTCAAAAGAAGTTATCATCATGTCACTGATGAAGCTATTCGTTTGGTAAGATTACTTTTGAAATCATCTTATCTATACTAGATGTATTCTTAGAATCATAGCTCGAAATTGTTCAAGGGAGATATTGGATCTGAGATGTTTAATCCAAGAGGCCATGGAATTAAATGTCTTATTTCTACTAGATGAGTTCTTTCTTTTCTTTTCTTTTTTTTATGGAAAAATGTAATAATATTTGTGTATTTTTACTTTAAATGTCTACATATATGCTGGTTGAGAGATTCTTGGGATATAGTCAGGGAAAAGAAAAAGACGATATTGCGCTAAAGACATTTCATACTCACATTGTGTATATGATACATGCTCTCTTGTCCTGTCATAAGTTGATATTTTGCAGTTCTAATTGGAGCTTGCAACCTATATGATCACATTGTGTTGTCATTTACGTTCTCTATTTCATCTTTTGGAAAATTCCAACCTCACTGATAGCGAAGCTTACCTAACTCTATCGGAGAGGAGTCACATCTAGCTGTTGAAACCAGTGGCCATGGAGCTCTCAAGGAGAATCACTGACTTGATGGTGGGGCATATCTCATGGTATGTTAGTATTACTCTTTATAAATCAAACAAAGAATTGATTCCAATGTTTATTAATCGGTCTCCCTTATCCATGCTGTCTTAAATGCAGATCAAACTCTTACATAAACTTGCCTCAGCTAAAGGTGATGGTAGTAAAGTTTTGACCGATATGGTGGAAGGCCCGGAAGAACCAGGATTTGCTACAGAGTTAAGACTGAAAATTGATCAAAACCACCCAGATCTTAAAAGAGGGTAGGTTGCTTGTATATAGTTGTTGTGTGTGTGCGTGTCTTTGCTGTTAAAGGGGCTAATGACCAGAAATTTCAGATCTTTCCGTGATTATGTGGAGGCAGTACTGAAACACTTGGAGAACTGTATAGATTCAGATCCAAACCTTCAGAAAAGCTCCTGTTAACTATGAAAGGGTAAGCTTTGACTTGACTGTTAGAACCATAATTTCAGAAGTAATCATCAGCACAGTAGTTAGTTGAATATTATTCCCCAAAACTTGGGTCCTTTCAATTTTAATGTTAGCCAGTGTTTTTTTTTCGTAAGGGTTTCAAGTTTCTGGTTTTGGTTGGTGGTTCCTTCTTAGACTCTTGCTTCATGATCCTGTTCTGCCACTTAATAGTGAGGTAAATAAGTTCTAGCATTTGACATAGTTGCTGGTAAAATTGCAACCAAGACAACACAACAAATAAATTCTGTAGGCACAAGCAAAGAAGATGCAGTGAAACTTGGACTTGAGGTGGCTACTGCCGCTAAGGAATTCCAAGCTTTGAACGCATCCGCCTTGGAAAAATTCGTGCAAGTATCCTAAGGTGTACTTCTGAACGTTATTTTCCATGCGTATGTCTTTGTACGGACCTCATTTGCAGTACGGACCTCATTATCTACAAATGGTAATTTGGAGCTTACAAATGATATGAAGTATTGTAAACATGTTTTTTTGCCTCATACTACAACATCAATGTACTATTGTTATGAGTTGACTGCATGATTCCGGGCTTCGAATAAGATAAATTTCCGAAAAGCATTGATCATTGTCCATGACAATACATTGCAATTTTTGCTTGAAGTGACATAGATCTCTAACTTTACATGATTGCATCAGGGAGTTTGAATAATCACAATAACATAAAATTTCCTAATTTCTGCTTTTTGGAATGCTTAGACATCATCTCCTATGAAAATTAAAAGAATTCTTCATTAGAACTTGGTGAGTAAATGTAAAACTAGGATATTTTAAAGCCAAATATTATCGTGAGAAAATAGGGAAACTTTACAGGATAAAAAGAGAGTAAGAAAGGCTCAAAATCGTCCCAAACACTAGTCAGAAACTAAAATTAATCTAATAATTGAATCACATTTAAGATATGTTAAGATTACTATGAATCTAATTATTTGTTGGTTAGTTTTATTACTTTTTCCTCTCACATATATTTCATAATACTTGTAATTTATTGGTAATTTCAAGCATACCCTTCAACTGAAATGAAACTTCGAAATTCAAATAAGCAACGGGAGTTGCCACATCTGAAGCAATTGAAGTTGCCTAAAAGTCAAGAACAACGAAGGACAAAGTTATATACTAGTACACACAAAGGTATTAGCAGATAATATTTTTTTTAACCAAGTGGCAAAATCTTTGTAAAAATATCATCTTCATCTATTAGACAAACAAGCAAGAAATTGGCACAACATTACAGGCCTATAAATGCAGTTGCCATGATATCTGCCGCTAATCCTTCAATATGTATATATATATATATATATATATATACATACGCAACAAGCCACTCCACATTCCTACGTTTCTTTTCCTTTTTCCTAAATAATTCTTTGTAATTTCCTAAATACCTAAGCAGTGGTGGCAGTCTTTAGAAGCTTCATGATGAAGTTAAACCTAATGTTAGGAGAGGTCCTGGGCTGGGGCCAGTTTGCTCCTTCTGGAACCTTGATACTTTTGTAACACTGGTCCAGCTATAGCTTTGTGGCACCAGGATTGTTCAAATCACAGGTAATGCTATCGCACGGCAGTCCCAACTCCTCGCTTGAGCCTTTGCTTTTGCTATGAGTCTCTTTGCTATTCCCTTGCGTCAAAATTGCTCTCGAACAGCAACATTCGATATGTAAGCAATTCCTGTCCTGTGTGCAGGGTGTTAACATGTTGCAAGAGAAAAAAGTTAGCAACTAAATGAACCACAAAGAAGCTAGAGATTTTGTTTCGTAGAATAGAATTTCTAATTGCTTAGTTCAAAGAATTTCTATCATTCGGTTGTAAAACTTGAAGACATGGGTCCTCTGTGGGTGGATATAGAGAGAGTCCAAGTTACCACACTAAAGGCTTTGCGTCCCACTAAGGATGACGTAGGTTTAAACAATCTTCAAGTACAAGAAAACAGGCAGGAGTTATAGGGATCTTACCAAATTAATCCCCAACAGAGAGGTAAATAATAGGTACCTAAGATATCTAGCAAAGATCGTCAATTGAACAAATTTAATAAATGGGACAAACAGCTGGGTGTTGGCATTCAGTAGAAAAATCATAGGACTTCATGCTCTTTTGAGGATCATATATTTTGCTTATAAGATACAAATGATAATAGTAATCAAATAAATAAGTTCTCCTACAAATGGTCTGCCAGAAAAATAATCATTCCATTAAAATAACAAATTGTACCAAATCAATGTACCAATTATCCTGAGATTAAGAGAGACAATGAAACCCCGCTCCTATACAGACACAAAGGAACCAAAAAAAGTCTAATTTAACTTCTATTCTCTGGCAAGCTAAATTTTTTTAGCTTAAGGAAGAAAAAGGAAAGAAAACCCACCGAACATTAGCCAAAGTGTATGCATCGAACTTACCTTCTCTGCCGTAGTGCCTTTTCTTGGAAGAAAATCAGCCACAGTATCCACTGTTAAAATCCCAGTAACATAACCTCTATTGAGACAGAATTTGCCATCAAAAAGTCCAATTTTGAAATCTTCACTTCCACAAAAGAAGGTTTCATCCACCGAGCTACCTACAACAGCAATCAAACAAGTTGCCCTACCACCATGGTGTACAGCAAATGCAGAAAGCATTGTCATCAATCTGTCAACCTGCAGCACCAAGTCTACAGGAAATCAATAATCAGGGAGAAGCAGCCTCAGTGAGTCTCAGCCACTTCCCAGTAATCCTCTAATGTTTCCTCCCGACAAACAATCTCGGGAGACACTGTTGAAAATAATTCCACCACTTGACTCGCCCTGCATACACCTACAGTCCAAAAAGTCATTTCTAACCCACATGGGAAATTAGACAGAATCATCAAACTCAATATCAATCCAGTTTTATTGTTTAGAAAATTGATCTTCTTGAAGCTTTTGGGTTACTCATAATAAGAAACTTAAAAGGAGAAGATCAATACAAAAACCTCATTTTTGGAAAAACAAGGAATTAGAAGATTTGCTGTCAAATAATTCAAGATATAATTAGACAGAATTAACAAAACAAAACAAAATCATTGCAGAGGTTTATTTTTTAAGTTTCAATGTTTGGTCAAACCATGATGAACTCAAACTTACAATCATTCTACATTTCTATTATTTGAAAGTTGAAATCAAAAGAATAGTAAAACACAATGAAATACTGGATTCAGACAAGCAGTTAGTTATGCATTTATTCTTAGAAACTAACATAACCAAAGACAAGGTATTGCAAAATTTGTCAGTAAATGAAAACGAAAATAAGGTGCAGTGAAGAGAAAAGCTACCTACTTTGGAGGAAGAATCTGATTCATGGGAATGAGAAACCCTGCAACTTGAAGAAGAGAACGATGGCGCTTGTGTTTGTTTCTTGAAATGACGATTGAGGCTGTTAAGTGAGAGAGAAGAGATGCCCAACAGTACACTTCGCATTATTTGGAGATTTTACAGGTCTCTCTCTGAAGAATTGGAGATTCTTAATTTTATATTCCTTTTTGGTTGCTTGTTTTTGGTTCACAACTGAACTCGACTACGTATTCATGTAATGTTCTGTAATGTAGACGAACGGACCAGTTATTCTGACACACATGTGAATTAGTCTCCGTAGATTTACGCGGCTGTTCTCAGTTTTAACCGTTGATAGATAACAAAAATTGCCAAATGACCTTTAACCTTCTAATTATGTCTCTGAAAATAAATATATCGATAATTTATAATTTCCTCTGTATTATAGCCAGCTTGAATATACAAATACTCAGAAAAGCGGTGGCCACTCTAGAAGAAGTCGAGATGAAAAATCACGCATGAGGTGATTCTGGGAAAAACTTGTAGAAGTTATATAAACTAAAATCTTAAAACTTCCCCATTTCTTTTCGCTGCAAACGGTAATGAAATAATGTGAAATGCAGTTCTTATACACTACTTCAGAAATCATACCAAACACCAGATAAGAAGGAATTAAGTGGTCTAATGCTCTCATCAGTTAAAATTTTGAGTGAATAGACCAATAAATCTGTCAGTACTTCAAAACCCAAACAAGCAAAAAAATTCTAAGATTATGCTTCGTAATGTCGGAACTCAGGAGGAAATATTATGCAGCCTTCTGTTACTACCAGAACAATTCAATATCACACACTTCTATTAGCATTGAAGTTTATTTTCCTCACAAAACCAAAGTAAAGCTCAACATTTGCAACCCTTTTCAAACCAAATATCGGCTTATTCTGTTTACTTGTACAAATACAATATAAAAGAAATAAAATGATGTAAACATTTTATCATAAATTAATGTCATGATTTATATGATATATCAATGTTTCCTAAATCTTTTATTTCACTTACCTAATAACTAACAGGGAGACTATTTAAGAATGATAAAGTTTGAGGAGATGTGGACTTCCCAAACAAGGAACACCATGCAGGAAGCTTCGAAAGAACTTCTTTTGTTTTTGGTGTTAACCGATCAAAATCAGTTCTTAGCTTTAGAAGGAGCTGCTGTTCCTCTTTCTGTCCATCCACAATGTTTGCTGACCGTGTAGTATTTTTCACCCAGTAGAGAGCTAGATCAAACTTTGATGGTGCATTTTTTCCTCCTGAAAACTGGATTATGTGCCATCCGTCCACGTTGCTCTTCTTATCCTGAGGAACTAACTCCTCTGAATCCTCTGCATTCCAGGGAGAGAGAGAGAGAGAGAGAGAGTAGTTCAGGTAACTAGGATATGAATCGTGTCAAAATAATTGGTGAGCAAGATTACCATTGAATGTGAAATCTTCTATTTCCTTGGCATTGATTGCAAGAGCCCAGCGTACAGAACCCTTTGTATCAATCGAAAGT
>JAVXUL010148317.1:0-14304 GCA_035590515.1 Trichilia minutiflora
CCTTTTATAATGGAAGGAAAGGCTAACCACTCCCTCATTTAGCAATGTGGGATGTGGGATAAAAGCCAATTTTCACACTTCAAACATATCCCAAGTAATCAGTCTTTCTTTCAAGCGGGTTCTCAACGAATGAGCCTTAACATCCCATGAATGATTAACTTCCCCTTAAAGTACAAATGAAGCAAAAATCACCTTTTATTTGTCCTTGCAACCTATGGCCAAAATTATTTTCTCCATTTGCTTTAACCATGCTTAGGCTACTATAGGATTTATATTGCCCTTAAATGTTGGTAGCCCCAATCGTTTGAATTGCTTCAATGACATTGCATGGTCATTATTCCCTTGATAATCTCGTCTATCTTCACTTTCATTATGTCTCAGAGCACCACCACTTCGGACAATCTCCTCAATCAATTTATTTTGTTGTTCTATCATTATCATTTGCAAGACTGGATTGACTTCATTTGGATTCATTGTAGAACTAGACTCCTCATTCATGTTTTAATGAGATCTTGAACTTGATGCATTAGCACTATATAGGGTTCTATGTCACATTCCTATCTAATAAAGACACCAAATTGTCCAAAAAAAACAAATAAACGTAACTAATACAAAAGATGACAAAAGACAATATATATATGTATAATGCTTTATAAATATCATACATAATTTATTATTCTACTATTCTATTAACAAGCTTTCTACCAAGTCGCTCAGTTAACCTTCGGGATGATTGGTTCAAACTATTCTTGCTTCTGATTGAAAAAGGATCCAATGTTCTAAAACTTTCCTCTTTGCTCTTAGCTGCGAAGCTAGTTTCTGCAACTAAGGGTAAGGGTTCAGCTACCCTTCTTAACCAATTTCTTTCTAGGCAATAAATTTTAAGATGTCTTTTATACCAAAATATTTGGCATACCACTAATTTCTTTTGGCTAATTCTTTTTTCGTAAACTCGTACTCTTTTTAATGCATTGATTTTTGTTTTCTTAGTGGACCCTAAACCTGGGTCAGTATCAACGTAAGCAACATTAATGTTATTTCTTGCCAATTCTTCATTCCTCTTTTTCCAATGTAATCTTTTAATATCCCTTACAAATACTCCACTTACTATAGTCTGCTTCCTTTTATTTAATCTTGGCCATGTCTACAAAATCAAACAAAATCAATCTCATTAGATTATAAGAATACTCGTAAGCTAATCACTTAAAATCATAAACTAAAAAATATTATAAAAAATTCCAACTAAAATGTGAATTGTGTATAGTATTCTAACCGTCTGCTTTGATGCTAGATATGTCACACCCCAAAGCCCAAATCTATAATTTCAATTTATGATTATTATTTACACAATAACTGACACTATTATTTATAAGTCACATGTCCAATCTTGCTTTTTAAAAAAAATATCAAGTATTACATGAACACTTTGTGATTAAGGCAAACTTTCTATCTGCCTGTGGTTCCTCAAACCTGAAGGGAGGTGTTTGTGGTTTACCATACTATTTTCTTTTCTACTGTTTTTCCTTTGTTTCTCACTTACACCACCATCTATATAGGATTATGGTTTCCTCCCCAACTCGTGCTTTTGGCTAGTGTAGTGTTTGCATCCAATGATGGATCATGACATTGTCGAGCACATGGAGAAACATAATGGAAGTCTCAAATAATTAGTTGTTCATCCCTTTGCAATTTGAATGGCTGGTGTGTGCCCTTAATTAAATTTGTCTGTCTTTGGGCATTAGGATATTCGGCTCCTATTGTTCAGGAATCCTTATCGATTGATATCTCATTGTGCAAGGGGCCAATCATATTCTCACCACAGGCCCTGGTAAGAAAACATGTTCTGTAGTTTCTTGGGCTGTACCCAGTAAAACTTGTGGCCCAAATGGAGGAAACCTCCGGACACGTTGTGTTTCCCCTCTTACTCGTTTTCCCACAAGGGACACAGGAGATTTTTAACTTGAAGTGAAATTCGTTTTAACTTGATATGGATTTCAAGGCATATTTATCTGCTAAAAGTTTGAAATGTATTATAAATCTGTAAAGTGCTGCTAGTTCAGTTACGGCTTGTTAATACTAGGATGGCATCTTATTCTCTCCATATTCTTGTCTATAAAAACGAAGTTTGCCACTTCTTCTCATCTTTATCTGTTGTTTTTTTCACCATATTCTTAGATATGAGTACAGTTATTTTATTAGAAGAAAAGCCTGCAACATCTTGACTTTAGATTTGCAGCTGGTTCCTTATTATAATATGGCGTGTTTGTATTTGTGCTAAAAGCTAACTTTCTGGTTCTGTGAGTGAGAGTAATTCAAATGTGTACATGTTTACTGTTGCTTGTTGAAAATTGAATTCCTGCCCTGGTGTCGCTCGACTCACACCAGATCTCTCACGTTGTGCACTACGTCTGGAATAAAACTTAATTCTTGTCACCTTTATCTGTTTACGAAGGGGGAATGGCAAATTCTCTCCTAAAAAGTAAAATAATGTCACACACTCCCTTATGGGGTATATGATAAAATCTGAGCTACTCATTACACAAAATCAAGGGTTCAGATTTTGTCACACATCCCATGAGAGGTGTGTGATATTATTTTATTTTTTAGGAAGAATTTATCGTTCCCCGTTTATGAAATGCCTATACGTATAATGTATTATTGGGTGGTACTATATAGGCCATAGCTGTCTTGCCCTTGCTAGAGAGGGAGAGTTGGTTGGTTCTGCTCACTTTTTTTTTCTTACAGAGGACTTTGATCGAGAGAAAAGCAGATTTCATCCCTCACATGTATCAGAAAGATTTCGGCATAAATTAATAATGTAGTTGATGTCACTAATTGATTGGTGTGCCCAAAATTGACCACTGATTTGTTTGTTTGCCGTGGTCGTTTTCCTTTTTGTTGATCCTGCTTGCACATGGCGATTTGTTTACTGTAGACTTTTGACTATAGGAAACTTGATTCAGAGGTTGTGACATTTTCATGAATTAGATAGTGCTATGAGAAATAAAATTTTGAAGAGGATTGCAGACGGTATCATTTATTCTTCTAAATATCACAAAAAAAGAAAATAAGAGTTATTAGCACTTTTTTTTTAATAATATTTTTATTTAAACAGTGAAAATACAAAATAATTATTAATCTTTTTTAAATTTATTTTGTATAATTCCTTTTATATTCTCATATAAAATAATAAAATTTTATATAATTATTTATTTGTTTTTATCACTGAAATATATATTTAATTAGTATTAAAAATAAAAATTAATTATATATTCAATAATTAAAATTAAATAATTAGTAAAAAAATTCAAGACAATGATTTATTACTAATAATTTAAGAAAATAATTGTCTTTATTTTTATTAAATTATTATTATTTTTGTCTCATAATTCAATATAAATTTTTTTCTTTGAAAGAATAGTTAAATATAATCTAATAACAAAATAAGATTAAAGTAATTAAAATAGTATATTAAGTATTTGATTATTTTTATTACAATAGTAATTAAATATGTATTTTAATAATAAAAATAAATAAATAATTATATAAAAATTTATTTTTATTATTATTATTATTATATATAAGAGTATAAAGATAATTGTGAACCATAAATTTAAGAAAAAGAAAGATAAGAGGTTTATTTTTATATTTTTGTTTATTTAAATAAAATATTATTAAATTTTAATAGATGTAATGTAAGTGATAATAATCCAAAAATAAGCATATTATCTGCATGTTTTTTGCTTTATGTTTTGTTTATGTTCCCGTTGGGAGCACTTCCAGCCACCCGTTCTACTGTGGATCTTTATTTTTTGTCCCTTCATGGACGACAGTTGGACGGAAATAAAATTTTGTCCCTTCATGGGCCATGGTTGGACGGAAATAAAATATAAAATAAAGTATCCGGCAAGCAAAAAGAATAGAGGAATGTCCAGCAATATTATAAAATGTCAAAATGCGTTGGTGTATATTATCTTATAATGTAATAATTTTTTTTTAAACGGAATTATATTTATTTTTGTATTTAACGTGGGATATATTTTTATAAGCATTTGGGAATAAAATTTTTGAAAGTAAAGGAAAAAAAAATAAATTTCAATCGTCATGTTTGCAGAAAAAAAATTTATTTAAAAAGGATTTTGAAGTGATTTTACAAAAAAAAAAAATGTTTGGTGGCATGTCCTATACTTATACTGACACTGTTGTAGAACTCTTTATTTATAAATAAAAACTTAGATTTAAAAAACCATCGCAAATCTCTGTAAAAAAAAAAATTGTATGATTGATTCATTGAAGTTGATATTTTCTTGTCTTGCATAATTTATATTTACACAAACAAAAAGCAAGAATAATTTTAATTCTTTTATATATTTATTAAATAAGTGGTAAGATGTGAAATGATATGATATGATATGATAAAAGCATTAAAATTTGTTAATATTTCAATCTTCCCTTGATTAATGTCAATATCATTTGACTAAAAGAGTTAGGTATCCAATATTCACTTGAAAAGAAAAATATATTTAAGATGCATACATCAGAGTTCTTACCTTAAAAACAATTACAGGCATATCAAATAGTGTTATAAAGAAGACTTGATAAAACATAATCTTCCATTATTTCAATCTGATGATTATATATGGATTGAGAGCCGATTTAAATAATTAAAAGACCCTTGTGGTGACCGTTAAACTACGGAATATTCTATGCGTCATTTATCTTGTTGGTAGCCGGCGAATGAAGTAATCCTGGTGGCCTTACCTAACCATCTGTGCCATAAACTTACAATTTCGGAGGCAGCATAGCATTATCAGAATCTCCAACTTTTGCGAAATCTGCAATCTCTCCATGTTGTAGTTGTGCGCACAATTTTTGACTTATAAATGCCGCCATCACTCATCAGGCATCAAAATATATTAGAATTTGTTTGGCATGCTCAACTACAACACTTACTATTTGGAGAAAACGACCTGCCGACAAACACAAAATATAGACCATATTTGACATTTGTTTGCAAAAGTTGAAGCCAAGCAACCCAGCACTGGAGCTAATTGGAACAACTGCAACCATTCATGGCAGGTCTAATTGATAATATCTTTCAAGATGTTTACAATATGTCTAAAATTAAAGTAGCATCGCGTACTCGTGAAGTTACAATTCTGTGGGGATAAAATTAATAATTTCAAACGTACACTTTAAGTTGTACCACAATAATTTTATGGGTGATTCTACACTGGGGGAATGTAGTCAGAGTACATCTGTTGGAACTGTTAGGTTTTGACGGCAGGCAAGGGCCAGTTGAGTTTAGTATTTTATGATTAATTGTAGTTAGAAAAAAAAAACTAATTAAAAGTTTGGTTGTTCGTCAATTGTATATTATATATAAGAAAAAAAATTAAGCGAAGTTAGTTGGATTTAATTAAAAAATTTGCATTAATAGTTATTCCTCAAATCATGTGATAATGATGATTATAATTTTAAAGGATAGTTTGTCATATAATATAATATATGTAAATTCATATCTAACCTGTTTCTGAAAATTTCAATACAAGATAGTCATCTTTTTTTTAAGCTGTATGCACAACTTTATTTAAAAAAAAAAAAGGAAGAAGAAGAAGGAATCTAATCATGTGTTAGAGATTGGTAGATGAATATTCAGTAATTCCTGTGTATCATCACCAAATCTAAAGAGTGAACATTAACAGATATAGGAATATGTTCCATCCCTTTTGGCATTTTAGTTTTTGAATTCAACGGTGTTAGATTTGATCAAATTTCATTCCATCTTTTCAGATGCATTGATGTCCTCATCAACTTCTAAAGGCACAACACAACAGAGGCAGAGCACTTATTCATCTTCTCTTTCAGCATATTAGACATAAAAGTTTTACTTCCTGCACTTCAATTAATTACATCGCAATACAATAAACTCAACTAACTACATGGTCAATGTTCTTGTTGCTACGAGGGGAACCGAAAAATTTCCAGACAATTCTTTTAGTGTGCATAACTACAAAAAACATGCAAAAAATAATAATACAGATTTTGAGTCACAGATCATATTAAGCTGCATGCTAATGGCCAGAACCCCTTTTGCTTGGCCCAGAAGCCAATGTAAAGGCCAAGTTTTCTGTGGACGAACGTATGCTGGAGTTGTTTGATGAAACAGGAAATGAATTCATACCCACTGATTCAGCTCCTTTCACCTGTTTACTTCCAGTACCAACATTATGGTCGGTCGTCGAATGAAGGACTCTGCAATCCCCAGTACTATACTGCGTTGATACTATCAGTATTATCAGTCCCAACAAAAACCATCGTCTTCCCGTTGATGTTGTCAAGCTGTTATTCTTTGTTGTTGCCATCTCTGGAGTCTGCACCTTTCTTTTGAATTTTATCTTTCTTCTCTCCAGAAATGGACTAATACCAAGTGGTTTGTGGGTATACAGTTGCCATATGTGTGTATTAGTATATATAATGGATTTGCTTGAGAGGACGGTGAACGAGTGCGAAGATGGGACCCTTACAGGATTGTTTGACTCAGTTTTATTTTATTTATTTTTCAAGTGGGAATGTGCACTGTATGATGTGGGCCGGTGAGAATTTCTGTAGGTAGCAAACTCAGGTAATTAAAGGTTGATCAGTTTTTCCTTGGACCATTTTTCTGCTGTTGGAATCTGGTTTTACATTTATGAACTTTAGTACATGCGCTCTACTTTTGCAAACTACAAATTAGATGAAGTGATGGGAGAAGAAAACCAGACAGTAGAAAGAAAGGGTGAAATATGAAGAATTTAGATTTGATTGTGTGTTGGTTTGTCAAATTTTTTCACACCAACAAAAGAGTCTTTTCTATTTGGTGAAAATTATTAAAGGGATTAAAAAAGAGACCTCAACTTACAAGTTAAAAAAGAAACATTCTCTTGATTTTTGACTCAACACTTTAAAGAATTACTGATTATAAAAAGATTAATAAAATGGTAAATAAAATAAATTTCAGTGGAGAGTGATATCTGAGATTGGACCACCACCGTTCACGAGCAAATATAATTACTATTTATCATGTTTTATTTCTTCTTCTTTTTTTCTTCTTTCACATTTACAATGCAAGGTGAGGGAGAGGCACCAAATCTTTTTTTTTACTGACTTTACTATGATGCTTAAGTTAATAAAGATATAGTATATACAAACTTCGAAAACTTTTTTTTTTTTTAAATCAACGTTAAGAGAAAAACTCTAACCCAAAAAAAAGAAAGAAAAAGAGTATATTATAATACTCTAACATATTATAATAGAGTATTTAAAAATTACATGGTCTCTCTTAACCGTATGTCATAATCCTACGGTCTTTAGATGGTCTTTTTAGGGTGTTACTTTCTCTTTAATTAGTGGTCTCTAATTATTTATAGGATTAAAAAATATATGTAATAGACAATATCTCCACTTTTACTGTTGGTTTGTTACTGTTACTTTGAAAACTTTAATCTTGTCTTGACTTTGGATGTACACACGAAGAATAAGGTCTTTCTTAATGAGTTCATACTTCACCTTGAACTGATGTTGGATTTAAATTACATATCATCTTATTCCATATTCAAGTGTCCAACTAAATTTATGCTCTATCATATTGTAATTCTATTTAGGGTTTTGCATTGCATGATCACGTTGAACCAACAAGGTTTCACAGAGTTTTTATCATTCTGATTCTGACGCGCGTCTTTAAACAACTGTTATGCGATGCTCTTTTTTCTTTCGGTATTTTCGGGGAAAAGGGTTCTGATTCAACTAACTCGTTTCCAAGTAGAAGACGGTGTAGGTGGGAAAATAATGAGAAGACAAAGAATATGCATTGTCCTTTCCATATCTATCCTTTGTTGTAGGCGTTCGTATTATTATGTACGTTGTTTCCTTCTATGTAAGTTGTCGGTAACCATAAAAATCAGGTTTCTGTCTCTAAAGAAAAGCACATTTCCGGTATTTATTCTAACCTGCTAGCTCATGAAATCACAAACCAATTAATATTGGATGAATATGTAGATGTAGATAGTTGAATTTTTCGGGTGCATACTCCGATTCGCTTTACATTCTTAATAATTGCGTTGAAAATGCTTAACTCGCTTTGCTAGTCGTTTTCAAATAAATTTGTTTCCTGAATATCCTATTGAATGGTTGGAAGTGATTATTCGTAATTTTCAAAGTTAGGCACGGGGATGATTCAATTTTTCAACAATCCTTTTCAGTAACATGCTCTTGTATTGTGAATGTGATGCACCACTTGCAAGTCGCTTGTGGATTTCGAAACTTTATATTGGCAAGGAGAGTAATTTACAGAATTAAAAAAAAAAAAAAAATCGATTTTATAGAAAACCGAAACCAGCTCACGTAGGGACGTGCAACAATTTTCCAGCCGCGCTCGTAGCCAAACTACCCATTACGCAACCCAGCATGACTATCGAGAAACGTCAGCTTTAGGAAACTCGAGTCTAATTGCGTTGTACAAAATGTATCTACACTTGTTTGATGATAATTAAACACACTTTAAATTTGATGATACTATAAGGGCACGAGATTAGATTTGTTTGGCTGTGATAAATTAAAACCGACAAATTTCACTTGAATAAATATAACATGTAATGTGAGCCTAAGTAATAATTAACTCATGTATACCACATATATCAACTAATGATTTAGAGGAACCATTTAAATTTATCATTGAATATTAAGATTGAAGTATTAATATTTTTAACCAGTTTGGATGAAGATAGGATAGATGATTAGTAATTTACATATGACAGTTGTGTCACACATCCAATAAATTAATAATATGGAATATATCTCTATGTATTTTTGTATCATCAAATCTTGGTTTCTAAATGTACATATATGTAGCAAAAGCGCATGCGTACCACATTGTTGTTACAATTATTCAGCTGTTGAACCCTTTGAATACATATGTTACATACCGAATCTATGCAGATTAATCTATTCTATGCCAAGTAGACGTTCTTCTATATATTGTATATGAACACATCACACATGTGACCCTTCCTCGATCGTGAGCCATGGGGATGATTAAATTAGATAGATCCAGCCTGCAGGTCAATCCATGTATTGTGAGCTAGCTGTGTGGTTTGTAGATTATACCAGTGAACAGAAAGACATTAAAGGATATCTTTCTATTGATTTTGGGAAAACTAATCAAAGATATCAGTGCAAGATCATCTTCCGGCATCCGCCACCAAAGACGGCACTTGATAGGTTGACAAAAACAGATGGAGTGTTGTTTCACGTTGTTCTTCATCCATATTCATCACGAGCTCATTCATGTGGCCTTCCATTTTTCAAAGGTCATAATCTTAAATTGGGTAGAGAAAATTTTACTTAAAATTTCCATATTCTTATTTTATTCTTCATCGATAGATGGTCTTGAATTCCATTACTACCTTGTCCATCCATCGAGCTGTAAGCTGTTGCTACCTGCCTACAATCATGGAATTCAACACTTCCATCTGCATTAAAGTGTCTAAATATTACTCTTTGCTCTTGAAAATTCATTCCGTGATTCTAATTTTCTATTATATATCTACCAACATAGATCAATGTTATCCACATACATTAAAAAATTGAGGCAGCAAAATTTGTATTCAATTAATATGATAAATTCTTAACACTTATTAATAATTACTGCTTAATTAACTAATTAATTAATAATAATAATAAATATTATCATACGCAACATATATGAATTAAAAAGCATAGTATATTAATTTGTTTCTATAAGTACTTTATAAATATATTATTTTTAATAAAGATGTTGCATTTGTAAATAAAAATATTGGTGGTCTATTAATTTACTTTGAGATAAAAAGCTGAAATTAAGTTAAAATAAATGACGTTAAAGAATATTTTTCTTTCCATATGATACATATGCAATTATTCAAGTTGTTCGCTTGTGACTAATTAATAATAAAGTTTGGCCTTCAAATATTTCCATGGCATTGATTTATTCCCATAGCATAGTAAATCAAGGAGTTATACCTAGTCGCCTCTTCTCCTATACATAAAGTCTTTTATTTATTCATACCCAAAATAACAAAAACTCATCATTTTCCATCCGATCATATTTATTCATTGTCTTAATCCGATTTTTTTTTTTCGTTCTTTCCTATCATACTTGTTTGAGCTGGACTTGGACATGAAAAGATGACCAACAACCAAGATTTACATTCCACTGCAATTAATGCCCAAGGAGCAAACTTGGGCTGCTCTTTCAACAGAATGTAAGTAAATATCAGTCAAAAAGTTCAGAAATGGGAGGTGATATACCCATCTCGAATCTTTATATATTTTATAATATTTCACTATCATCAAATTTTATTATTTTTAAAGATAACCCTGTCATGAATTAAAATTTATAATATATATTTAGTATATTTCTTTAGCAGTTGATTAAGTAGTAAATTGTTTTATAAGCCACAAACAACAATTGTTTCAAATTTTGAAGTAGAAAATAGAATCCCTGAAGAAAGAACATTGGGCTCATAGAGTCTAACAAGCCGAAAACAATCAACGCCATCTCTTCAGGGAAGAGCCTCTTCGGACTTCTCCCATTGATTTGGGCTTCTTTATTGGTTTCATCGGATCAGCTTCGAATGAAAACCAGTTGATTCCGTTGATATAACATAATCTTCGACTTGTTCCCGTTCGTTTGAACCGACGCAAACTATAAATGTTCTTTAAGAAAATCCTATCCCACACTTATGACTTCACTTTGAAATCCCAATACACTGTATTAACTCCATTCCGATCGATTAATTATACGTATTCATGTTGATTCGCGTTTAGCCTTTGTGAAGTATAGGTGTAGCATGAGAACGTGAGAATGCTGGGGTGTAGAATATGACCCGATTCGAAGAAATAACACGTTATAAAAAGTTATTATTAAAAAAATAAATATAAATGAAAAATATATACTTATATAAAATATTATTTGCGAAGAAATTAATCTAAAGACAAAAAAAAAAGAAAGAAGATTTGTTTGGAAAAAATACTTTAAATCTTAAAAATTTATCGTACAATCAGCATTCAATAAGAAGCCTACTAACATTACGAGAAAAGTAAAAAAAAAAATAAAAGAGATAAAGCAGTTATGAAATAGAGTGAATTTTGAAGCGCTCAGTAATTCGGGTGTACAATCGAAGATATTAGGAGTTGATTAATTTCAAATTTTGTATGATAATTAAGTTTCGAAACTAAGTCGTGATTAGAATAAATAGTTTAGTATCGAGATATGATTATCTTCGATAAGAAAATATGATAATTTTGAGACTCTCTCGTATCATATGTCAGAGAGTTTAGTCTTAGGAAATGAAAAATAAAGGTTTTACTTATGACATTGAACTCTGAGATTTCTTTAATAAATAAGCGTCAATCATGATGTTAAACCCCGAAATCTTCTTAGCCAGTAAAGATCTCAACCATGACGTTGAACCCTGTATCTATTTACAACTATTATTTGGTTATACCAAAAATTTAAACTCATAGATTTTTTTGTAAATAAAGAAAGATTTTCTAGTTCGATGATTGTGCCCCATAATAAGGATTCACAACCTCATAATCGTCAGGAAGACTATGATTATGGGAAACAGGTAGCAGTTAAACTTGAAAGGCATAAAAAAGTATGAAAGAAAAATTAATGTACGTTATTCTTAGTGAAACTATCGAAGTACTATCATTTTTTTAAAGAAATATCCTAACTTAAAAATCAAAAGATTTTCTCAAGATCACCGACATTACTTTAATCCTTTTTTGTGATTTTAGATTGTTACAAACACAGTAAATAAAAAGAAGTTGTTCTTGTATCCAAATTTTGATAAAAAATTTTGTGCAATAATATTTGATATCGTCGGTAGAAAACTAGACAAAAAGCCATAATAGCAGTAAAAGTAAAAACATACAGGAAAGTCATGACAATAACAAGAACATATACAACGAGGAGACGTAAATATGAGAGAATCAATAAGGGAACTCCCTCGAGGTAACAAATGCAGCCAATAATTATTGCAATCTATATTGGTCAACCACTGAGGATACCAATTCTAGAATATGATCTACCTTATTATCTCCACGACAGATCTCTTTTAGAGGGGTTAATGAAAAAACCGCTTAATTGATTTAGAGATTGAATGATAGCAAAATAAGACATATGAAAAAGGATCAATAGATCCAAACTTTGATAAAGGAGATCATGGAAATGAAGAAAATTTTCTATAATGGATCCTTTGGCCTAGTAACTACTGCACCATTAGAGATAGTAGAGAGTAGAAACTCCAATATTGTCAGGAAGGATAACCTAAAGGAAGGCGATCTACTACACCAATAAAGTGAAAGGGAAAACCCTCGACCTATGTCTAAATGGAAAAAATTAGGGAGAAAGCCGTAACAATGACTAAATGCTCCTCTGAGATGTCTCTCCTTGATGCCGCCTTAGTTTCATTTCAATTGGAGTCTATTTTTTCCTAAAATTCAAGGGAGAAAAGTCATTAAAGGCTGCTTAGAATTATCAACAAACTTAGGGTAAGCCATATCCATTAAAAATCTAAAAACATGTGTCCATATCTATACTAGCAACATACACAAAACAATAAAATCATTGAGAGAGAAGGAAAGAGAGAAGAGGCTTATAAAAAATTGGAATGATTGTTGAGAGTAGAAGAATAGTTGTTGTGATTTGGCGAATGAAAAGTTTAAACTCAAAGAGATATAAAAGAAAGCATATAACACAAGAAAAGGGATATTTATAGAGTAGAATAAAAGACCTCAGAAGAATCGATTTAACAAACCTTATCCATTAATACAATAAAAGATGAGGATGATACCGAATCAACAATAAAATATTTAAGGATTTTAAAAAGTAACAATCAAATTCAAAAAAGAGTCTCTACTTAATGACGAACGAGACCATTCAATAACAAGTTTAAGAATAGAGATATTCTTACTTCATAGTTCACTAAAAAATTGACGTGTGAATAAAATTTTAAGAAATTTAAAGTTACATTTAAGACTTGTATAAGAACAATAGTTATGCACTTAAAAGATGGACTGTCAAGTAGGAGTTAATTTAGCTCAAGATTTGAGTTTTTGTTAAAAGTTAATTTTTCACTAAAAACTGGAGGGCTTGATAATCGAAAAAAAATATCTAAGATCCTGAGAACTTACTATACAATTAACACTCAATTAAAGACTTATCGATACTAAGAGGAACGTTATAAAAAAAAAATCAAAGATCAAATGGCTATGAATAAAGTAAACTCTGAGACTCTATAATTCGGATATATGATTGAAGGTTTCAAAAATTGATTGATTTTGATTTTTGAATGATAATCAAGCCCTAAGACTAAGTATAACACCTGATTCAAGACTGTCAATAATATTATCCTATTTGACCTAACCCATATGGTCTTACGGCTTTATTCTTGGTAATGGATTCAAACCCTTCTCAAAAGACCTTGTTGATAAATTAGTTCCAACTCCACGTATATAACTTAGTAAATTTCTCATTCCAATGTGGGACTCCTTCTGTCCCCACAACCATCCTGAAGCCTGTCAAGAGTCATTTTTTGCTTAGGTATTTGTCCAGATGCCACTCTTTGTCCTTAAGGATCTAGATGTTATAGGTCCATCAGCTTTCGTCAACTCGTTCTCAAGCCCACAATCTTATTGGAAGAGAGTTGGATCTGATACCATATTGTAACACCTGACCTAAGACTGTTAATAATATTGTTTGCTTTGGTCCAACCTATCAGACCTCACCATTTTGTTCTTGGTAATGGGCCCAAATCCGTTTCAAAAGACCTTGTTGATAACTTAGTTTCAACTCTATATATATAACCCAATAACTTCCTCTTTCATTTCGATGTGAAACTACTCCTGTCCTCACAACTATCTTGAAGTCTACCAGGAGTCATTCCTTATTCAGGTATTTGTCTTGACGCTACTTTTGTTAATGTATATGCCCTAGAAATCATTCGTGTTATCGATTTCAGGGCTTATGATATTGTATAAACCTTATATTTCTTAATAAAAGAAATTATTCTTGATTTACATACATTAGTTGCTTCCTTTATTTTTCATGCAATGAATGAAAAATATATGTAAATTATCCAGATAATTTATTTAATTATTAAATAAATTATCAAAGCGTTTTCTACGTACGTGATGTTGATTAGACAACTATATCACATAGTAGGCACACTAGTTATCGTCTAATGATATTATATGATAATATATATAGGTTGACAATAT
>JAVXUL010148338.1:0-14301 GCA_035590515.1 Trichilia minutiflora
AATCACCAAAAATTATTTCAACATAAAAATCAATTTAACAACAATTAATTCAACATTTGTATCATCAAAAATACATTTAAGACATCAAATGCATATATAATTAATAATATTTGGATATATGTTTAATTTGATTAAATGCATTAATATATATATATATATATGTGTGTGTGTGTGTGTGTGTGTGTGTGTGTGGTATATATATATATATATGATATATATATTGGCTTAAGTGTATGTATATATATTTGATGTATATGCATTGAAACATATTTAACGTGTGTAAATGTATATAGAAATGTATAAATATATGTTTATATATTTAGAATCAAAATATTAGGATTAGTGTTTGACAAATTTTGATTTGTCGATAGAATTTAATAATTGTCACTAGTTATATTGGTTAGATAAGTTAACCATATCATATGTGTAAAATTAATTTGATAAGTTATCAGTTAATTTTATTTAACTAATTAACATCATTTGGTCCGTTAATAAACTTAAACAAGCAAAGTAGTTTTTGGTTCGATTAGATAACTTTCTTAAATAGACAAATAAGCAATTCTTAGAAGACAAGAAAATCAAATCAAACAAGTTTGAAAAATTCTTATAAGGCAAGAATAATAAAGTATAGAAGCATTAAAAAATTTTGAGATTAAACAAGTAATATGATATTCTTGTTTAAAATGAGTAAATGTTGCACATGCATTAACAATTATAGAATTATTAAAACATGTAAGAAAAAACACTTGTAATAAATGTATGCATATGTATATGTGGTATATGTATGTATATTTATTAATTATAATATTTGTTTATATGATGAATGAATATTAATAAAATATTAAATGATTTAATATAAACATATGTTTTCTAAAAATCATATGTTAAATAATTTGTATGTTATTTAGTTTAAGAATCTTATATCTACAACCTAAGGCTGAGTACTATTGATATGACATGATAATTTATTACAATAAATGGTATTAGAGTCACTCATGTTAAATCATTGGGAAAAAAATATTATTTTCTCACTAAATATGTAAAATATACACATATTTGTTTTATTTTATTGAATTTTTTTATACAAGTATATGTATATTATTATGGTTAAATTATTTGAAATATGCATGAATGTATATATTACTATTATGGTTTAATTTTTCTTCTAATTGATACATGAACATTCGTTTTGGTTATTTTAATTAATATTTAGATATATGCATGATTAATATGATTGTTATGATTTGTATTTGTATAAATTGAATTTAGTGTATGAAATATCAAGAATTAGTATATGGTATGTGCAATACATAGGATGAAAACCTATGAATTCAAGAAATTGGTTTTCATACTCACAACCACCATTCACATATGGCTACACAGGCATGGGTTTAACTTGATATGAAGAGCATTGAGAACGCAAAAATCTTGAGCAAAGTGGTGATTTTTCGTAGAAAACTCATCTCAAAAGTCAAAAAAATCAGCATCGTTAATGGTTGTTGTCGGTGCCGTTGAAGAGGCTGAGGGATAAGGGATGAGCTTTCATTTGGTAGTGGTGGTGGCATCAATTGTATGATGACGGCAGCATATTTCATAGGGCAAGGGGTAATGGTTCTGAAAACGAATAAAAATCCTAATTTTGTCCCCAATTAAGAAATTTCAATTAAGTCTCCAATTAATTTCAATTAAGTTTTAATTTGTAAATTTCAATTAACTTTTAATTGAACAAATTATGATTAAATCTAAAATTTTTGAATTTCTTATAAATAAGTCTAAAAATTATTTTAAGAAATTACTAATTAGTCTTAAAGCTATAAAATATGAAAATTAATCTAGCAATTTGGTCAATTATGACTTTAGACAAAATTTGTAATATTTTTGCAATTTAGCACAAAATAAAATTTTAAAAATTATAATTTAGTCCTTAAACTTTTAAACTTTATATATTTTGTTTAATTTTTTAAAATTTTAAAATTAAGGCCAAAATAAGAATTTAAGCTTTTGAACTAAATTTGCAATTAATTTTCAATTAGAGGGCTAAAATAAAGTGTTTTTTTTTAAATTTTGGACTTAA
The DNA here is from genome assembly GCA_035590515.1 of Trichilia minutiflora. NCBI lineage: Eukaryota > Viridiplantae > Streptophyta > Magnoliopsida > Sapindales > Meliaceae > Trichilia > Trichilia minutiflora. The sequence continues at coordinate 2,075 of JAVXUL010148338.1, forward strand.
ATTATAAATATTTGCAATTTGATCTAAAACAAAGTTTGGGTTTTATTAATCCTACACTAAAATCTAAATTAATTATTTTACACTTACACACGTACATAAGATGAATCTAATTTTTAGGTAAATAAGTGTTCGTAGAGGTTAAGTATAGCCTGTCACTAGAATACTCATGACACTCCTTTTAGGCTTATCACATATGTTAAACTACAAGAGCCTAGTACATTTATCATTAATTATGTTAAGATATGTGGGACTTGAGTTATGATATCGAGAAATTATAAGGAAATTATAAGACAAAATATTAGAAAAAATAACGTGAATTAATTAAACAAAGATGTTGCCAAAGTAAGCTTTCTTATAAAAATTAATTTCAGTCAAAATATTAAAAGGTTTTGTATGTGTGTAATTTATGTAGGTATTATCTGACCCAAAAGAATCATGGTTCGATATCCTTACTGATACATTTGGTTCTAATATCTCTTCTAGCATAGTTCAATCAATTGAGAGTGAGTTACAACTATCAAAGAGAATCATGGTCTCTTATTGAACTTATCTCACACTATATCCAATAGATGATAGATCGAAGCAAAAGAGAGCAGAGATTGCTCACCTAGACAATCTTTTCAAGGATAAGAAGAATAAGTAAAGAAAGATTAATAAACTAGTTGTAGATACGGCACTATAAAAGAAACAAGAGAAGGATCAAAATAAAAATGGTTGTTTCTTTTGTGGAGCTGCTAGACATGTGAAGAAGCATTGTACCAACTATCACGCATAGCATGCAAAGAAAGGTATGCTTCCTAATTTGGTTTGTTATAAAGTTAATTTAGTTTCAATACTTGGACACAAGTGGTGGATAGATTCTAGTGTAACAACTCACATCATTGTGTTTATGTAGGGTTGCCTAAGCTACTGAAAGCTATGTAATGGTAAAAGATACATCTATGTAGGTAATGACAAGTCAGTAGAAGTCAAAGCGCTAAAAACAGTTAAATTATTATTAAGAGTGTGTATGTTCATATATATATATATATATATATATATATATATATATAATATGTGTCAAGATTCTATCTATAAAGAGTTATGGATATGATAGCAAAATCTTCAATTTAAATATATATAAAACTTGTTCCCGATTGAGATGAAGTCATCAGGGACAATGACATTGCATGATCGACATGTTTTATTGCTGCCAATGATTAGTATTTGATGTTAATAGTTGGGTGATGAGTCTCATGTCACAAGAGTATAAACATGGATACCACGTTTGAGAACGTGATACTGAACGTGACCAAATGTGATGAATCACATGGGTGAATATCCATAGTCAATGATTCATCGCACAGTCGTACTAGTGTATCATTAGTTCTTAGACTTGAGATATTACGGTTGTAATCTGCAGTGAGGCACATCATTCATTTGTGTATATAGTATTGGGCTAGCCATACCTAGTGAAAGAAGTTTAATGACAATGTGTTCTTATTGTATGAGAACAGGTGATGGTCAGGATAGAATCTACTAGCTCAGGTATTTGAGCTTGAGATCTTAGGCAGAACTGTCATCTACGGGGATTAAATCTCTGACCAGAATACACGAATCCAAAAAGGAGTTTTTGGATACGTGGATCCTATTTATAATTGAGGTTCTGATCCTATGATCGAGCTAGGGGTTTTGACTTTTCTATGACCTGCACTCGATTGGGAGTCGACAGCAGAGGGATCTTACTACATGTAAGTACGATTATTTGAGTTTATCCAAATTATGTTCTCTATGTTCTAGGGGTCTTGATATCTTGTTAAAGGTCAATCATGATCATTGAGAACTTCGATTATAAAGAGTTATATCAAAGCGATATGAATGTATTCGTATTTACTCATATCTAGTTCACGGTAAACCCAAAGAGTCACACACAATATCTAGTAGTTGATGATGGATGAAAATAAGATCATTAAACTAGTTAATAATATTTCGTATTGATGAAAATTATATCGCTTCGATAATTTATCGAGCTATGATTGAGGTTCTGATCCTATGATCGAGTTAGGGGTTTTGACTTTTCTATGACCTGCACTCAATTAGGAATCGACAGTAGAGGGATCTTACTACATGTAAGTACGATTATATAGGTTTATCCAAATTATGTTCTCAATGTTCTAGGTGTTATGATATCTTGTTAAAGGTCAATTATGATTATTGAGAACTTCGGTTATAAGGAGTTATATCGAAGTAATACGAATGTGTTCGTATTTACTCATATCTAGTTCACGGTAAACCCAAGGAGTCACACACAATATCTAGTAGTTGAAGATAGATGAAAATAAGATCATTAAACTAGTTAATGATATTTTATATTGATGAAAATTATATCGCTTCGATAATTTATCGGTAGACAATTTTATTCTTTAATAGAAAGAATAAATTTTTTCGATAATGACTCGCTCACACCTGTTAGTTAGGAAAATATGTTGATAATTTTGGAGACTTGAATTGATATATTTTGATATATTAATTCATAAATAAAATTGTTTATTTATTAATTATAATACAAAGTATTCATTATTGAATAAATAAAAGGGTTTATTTATTAATATTTAAATAAATGTTATTTAAATGCAAATGAATACTTGAATGACATTTGGCACAATTGTTGTTTGTCAAATGTCATTATCTTGTTAAATACTAATTTTTGATATTTAATCCAATGGCCAATATTTTTTTTAATATTTATTGATTATGATAATTGATAATTATTAGTATTTACTTTATTATTATTATTATTATTATTATTATTATTATTATTATTATTATTATATATATATATATATATATTACTTATATTACTTATATTATTATTAATTGTAATAATAATATATATAAATATGTTTATATATATTTATATTTGTAAATAATTTTGTTTTTGGATAAAACCTCTTTTTTCCACCAATTACATTTAAACATATTGCCTTATGTGTGGTTTATTATTATTGGTTGTTTTCCTTAATTGATACCAACTATAAGGCATTATAAAAAGTGAAAAAAAAATGTTTTAAATCCTCCATTTTTAGTTACATTAATTGGCATATACGTGGGTGGTGGTGGATTAAAAGATAAAGAGAAAAACTTTTTAAAAATAAATAGCTTTGGTTTCTATCTATCTTCAACACACGTTTAAGGCTCTTGGTTGAGCTTGGTGCTCTTTCTTTTACAAAGAAAAGGAAAAAGAGAAGGAGAAGAAAAAGAAAAGCTTGGATTGGCCATTGATTATAAAAGAAAATTGTTTTCTTTTATTAACAAAACTCAAGTCTCCAACCACTATCATCATCTCCATCATCAAAGGCAAGGGTGTGGATATCTTTGGAAGCTTAGGGGAAACTTCAAGCTTGAGGATCACTCATTTGGGTAACAAATTCCAACCCTAAATGCTAAGTTATCAAAATGTTTTGATAAATTTCTCAAAATATGCATATTGTGACATAATAGATCCTTAGGGGTTTTATGAAAATCCTCACTTTAGTATCATTCCTAAATGTTCCTAGTCGTGGGACTATAAAGTAAGGCTTTTATGGTACCAAAAAGACTAGTATATGCTATCCTTGCTCTATGCGATAGAGGGTAATCGATCTCATAGATTACTTGTGTGGAGACACTAAAGGAAGTGTATAGGTGCTTATTGGTTGAGTATGAGTTCACTGAACAGACTCGCATGAATGGTCCAAATGCTAATTACACTTAATCGTCAATTGAACATTCATTGTATCAGTGGTGTAAATAATCCTTAGACTTTACAACATCATAGTTATCTTGTGAATGAATTGCCAATCTTTGATACTACTCAGGGCAAGTATGTACTTAGATTTGTGATAAGTAGTTATTGGGTATGATAAGACATTCATGGAGGTATGTGAATATTCGAGAAAGGATCTATCAGTCTTAGTGTTTGAGGTAGAATACTTTATGTAAATAATTCAAATTTGACTTGCAAAATCCTCAGTCGGGGTTACATATTGTGTGTGATTGAAAAGTGTGTTCTCAATGAAAATATATAGTAGAGTCATTATTTATTATTTATTATACATATAATTAGATTTAAAGGGATTTGATGATAATAGCATATTCTTGATCTAATCGGAGCATTGTGTGACAGAAGGATTGAATTTCACGGTAACTGATGACGGAAGGGTTTACTGGTTGAAGCTTTGTACTTCAGTGTTATCCGAGGGTCATATTACATGGCTAGGTGTCAATCTTGGTATGTAGACATTTAATTAATCTTGTTAAAGATTAATTAAATTAATAAGAATTAAAGAGTTTAATTCGGGTTATAAAAGAAATTAAAGAGTTTGATTCTGGGTAAATTGTCTACTACCGACTTTACTCTGAACCTATTGAGTCTTGCATTAAGTTGGCTTAAATTTTTCCTAAATGGATTGTGCCACACTTATATATATTGACCTAAAGTAATATGATTGGTTAATAAAAGCTTGGTATAGGTATAAGTGTTATATGTTGAATTTTTTATCCTAGCAAATAAAAATTTGACAAGTGGTATAATCTTGGCCTTTAATTCATTTGACAAATGTAGGGTGGAGATGTATGAGATGTGGCTCCATTATGACCACATATTTGGCAAGTTATATTCCATTTATTTAATTTCATTAAATGTTAATTAAATTAAATAGATATAAAAGGATAATATTTGATTATTTTATTATCAATTTTTACAAATGAAAAGGAAGATTTTTGGGTTTCTTTCTCTCTTTCTTGTAGCTTTCTTTCTTGCACATGGTGATTGAATTTTTATCATTTCAATCGATTGCCAATTGAGTTTAAATCCTTGTGAAGTAATTTTGGCTTTGGTGTGGTCATTTTCTTACTTTGCAAAGTATTTTCAAAGCTTGAAAACATAGGGTTTTTACTTGAAAACCTATCAATCAAGAGTATTTGATTGAAAGCTTGTGAAGGTCAAAGAGGAAAAAGGTAGTCAAGAGCATTACAAGATAGAGGAGCACTTATTTTAGTGCTCTAAAGCTTCAAAAAGTTGATTAATATTAGCCAAGGGCAGCAAACAATAAAGGTATACACTTGAAGCTTTTAAATTACTATTATGTATTCATTACCTAGATCCAATGCACGTAAAACTTTCTTAGAAGTTTTAGAACACAAAGCATGCTAGAATTTTACACATTGATAACAATCCCCTACTAACCAGTATGGGTTAAGGATTTTTACTGTTACTTTGAACAATTTATTTTTCCAAATATGTAATTGAATGATATGATGAAAGGTCCTCTTGTCTTGAGTGGGTTGAATCTCTTTATTAATCTGTTAGTTTTATCTTTATATTTAATTCTTATATATACATAACACTTAAGACAAAAACGAATAACTCTACAACTCATGCAATACATTACACATAAATGGGCATATTTCACAGCTCAAATAAAGTTGTTTTATTGAACAGAATACTTCGCAAAATTTTACACAATATAAAGCTCAAATCAAAATGAGTACACCATCATATATGTTGATATACCTGAGCGAATTTAATAATTCAAACTGACTTGACATAAGAAAATATATAACTTGCCTTTATTAACATAAGCATCAAGATATGATAACTGTAGATTAATGCCAGTTATCAAATATGGAGATATTAGCCAATCTGACCCAAAAAGTCAAAAAATTAAGGATATAACTTATTGGTTTTTGAGTCAGTCATAGAAATCTTGGCAAGTGAATGTATAGTCCTACTATAAATGTTATCAACCACTATTAGCTCGAGTTGAAACTTAAATAAAAATCCCTTCAACATAAGCTAGAGCTTGATTTGGTGGAAAAAGAGTTCGATAATTTAGTCAAGTCATATATTCTAAGGTGACGAGCACATAAGACTTATGACTTTGAGAAATGTAAAGAGACGACATCACATAACTTTCACATAAATGTAAAACTTTATTACTTGAAAAGTAGCTTGTACAAAAATTTGACAGGATTATCAAGGATAGTACAACTTTAGCTTCTTAGCATTCTAAGGTTTCTTGACTTGTCTTGATTCGAAGACTCTAATTTATAGATATTAGGTCTGAGAGTCTAAATGACCTTGTAAAATATAGAAGAAATTGAAAGAAGAAGAATTGAAATTTTACTATACAAAAAAGAACCCTTAAACCTAAGATGAATCTAAAGAACGAAGTAAAACTGAATCATTTTAGCCCCTTAATGCATATAGTGATCAAATTGCCCTTGAAAATATAAAAAAAAGTGGAGTAAACATCAAAAGAAGGCAAAATAGTTCTTGGGTTAGATATTTACTTTCTATCTAAAAAAATGTATCAGAACGTCATTTTCAACATAAGGTATTGATACCTTTGACTAGGGTATTGAAGTCTATAAAAAAAAAAACAACCATTTTTTAGCCCAAGTTTCAATACTTTTGACAAAAGTATCGAAACTTTATAAAATATTATTCCAATCCCTAAGTCTTGAAAAATATCATTCAAGTCTTTATATTCCAATACTATTTTCTCTCTCATCTAAAGTCCAATTTCACTTTCATTTATTTTTGTACACTAATTTTTCTTTCTCTTTTAGTAGAAATAAATCTCGTATCAAAACTTTATCTTGATTGACAAGAAAATAAAAATAAAAAGTTTACATGTCTATATAAATATCTTTATGAAATTTGATAATAATTTGATATGTTCTTTTCTTTGATTTTCTCATATCTGATTTCGGATTTGACTTATATTTGATATTATAAAATTTTTATTTATCCTCTTTTCATAAAAATAAACCCCTCATCAATCGAACTTATCGATTAATAAGAATTTATGTTTGAATTTCAAATGCAACATTAATATTATTTTTTTAAAACTTAATGAAATCCATTCAAAACTCTTTAAAATATTTATTAAATATTAATACAGGCTTATTTAATAATTAATAATATTTAAATATTAATAATAATAAAAATATTTTTTTTAAATAAAATAATTAAAATATCTTTAAATTTAAATATAGGATATTACACGGAAAAACTAAGGGATGCATTTTCCCGTATATCTATGACTATGAGAAAGAGGCATTTTTGTTATATCTGATATTTTATAAAACTTTCATAATTTAAATATTTGAGGACCAACGAAAAAATCTGGATTTTATTATTAAGAATTGTCATTTGATATACCAAGAAAAAAATTTAGATTTTATTAATACAACTACTAGCGGTAATAGTAGTAATGTTTCTAAATATGTTACGTGTCCAAACATCAGCCATTCAATGCAATTTCGACAAAATAAAATATTCGACTTTCGCTGTGCAAGTACACACCATTGCCAAGTTCTCGCTAAAACCTATCTGAAAAATCTCTCTCATTATCCATATCTAATCTTAACCCTTCGTTTCCTCAATCCAACGGCTTTTACTAACCAAAAATCCGAAACCATATCCACCGCTATTGCAGACAAATAATTAAAAAAAAAAAAAGAATATTGCAGCACCAAAGCCCGAGAACAGCAGCGGTTTTTCATAATTTCCGTCGTTGGATGTTTACGCAAAATTTCTACAATGGCCTCTAATTCTATGGCTCTCAAATCCTTCACAGGACTTCGCCAATCCACTCAAGAACATTCCCACTTCGTTACCCAAACAATTCAGCGACCAAGTCAGCAAAAATTCAGGGTTTGCGCCGGAAAAACCAGTCCGAAACTTGGCAACCGTAACCTCCGGGTCGCAGTCATAGGTGGAGGCCCTGCCGGCGGATCAGCTGCAGAAACTCTTGCTAAAAACGGCGTTGAAACGTTTCTAATCGAGCGAAAACTTGATAACTGCAAACCCTGTGGTGGAGCGATCCCATTGTGCATGGTGGGTGAGTTTGATCTTCCGTTAGATATCATTGACAGAAAGGTGACGAAAATGAAGATGATATCTCCGTCGAATGTTGCGGTGGATATCGGCCAGACGCTAAAGCCTCACGAGTATATTGGGATGGTGAGGAGGGAGATTCTGGACGCATATTTGAGAGAGAGAGCGGAGAAGAACGGAGCGAAGGTGATCAATGGGCTATTTATGAAGATGGATTTACCAAGAAATCAACAAGATTCGTATGTTTTGCATTACACTGAATATGATGGAAGAAGGGGTGGTGTCGGGGAGAAGCAGCAGCTAGAGGTTGATGCGATTATTGGAGCAGATGGTGCGAATTCAAGGGTCGCTAAATCTATAAATGCTGGTGATTATGATTATGCTATTGCATTTCAGGTATATTTTCGTTAATTTGAAAACGATTTTGTGATGGAATATGCAATCTACAATTGGGTCTGTAATACGAAAACAATGTAGTTTGCTAGCTAATTATTGCCATTCACACACTATTGAACTTTTAATGATTGCACGAATGATATTGTTGGTTTTCACCTACTTTTGAAAGCAAAAATGCAAAATGTATCGGTAACGTCGACCTTTAAATGGGATCTCATTTTTTAACTAATATTTAAACATGGCTTTAATTTGGTTAAATGAATTCCACATTAGTTAATTAATTGTATATACATTAGTTAATTAATTGTTTATATCATTTTTGTCCAGGAAAGAGTCAAAATCCCTGATGACAAAATGATATACTATGAGGACCTGGCTGAGATGTACGTTGGCGATGATGTTTCTCCGGACTTCTACGGTTGGGTTTTCCCCAAATGTGATCATGTAGCAGTGGGTACGGGCACAGTGACTCACAAAGGTGATATCAAGAAGTTCCAACTAGCTACTAGAAACCGAGCCAGGGACAAAATCCTTGGTGGGAAGATCATTCGAGTGGAGGCACACCCCATCCCAGAACACCCCCGCCCACGGAGGCTATTGGGGAGAGTAGCCTTAGTAGGAGATGCAGCTGGATATGTAACAAAATGCTCTGGCGAAGGCATCTACTTTGCTGCAAAGAGTGGAAGAATGTGCGCGGAGGCTATTATTGAAGGGTCAGAGAATGGGAAAAGGATGATAGATGAAGGGGATTTGAGGAAGTACTTAGAGAAATGGGATAAGACTTATTGGCCTACTTATAAGGTTTTGGATGTGTTGCAGAAGGTGTTTTACAGATCGAATCCAGCGAGGGAAGCATTCGTAGAGATGTGCGCAGATGAGTATGTGCAGAAGATGACATTTGATAGCTATTTGTACAAGAAAGTGGCGCCAGGGAATCCAGTGGAGGATTTGAAGTTGGCTGTCAATACGATTGGGAGCTTGGTCAGAGCTAGTGCACTTAGAAGAGAGATGGACAAACTGAGCTTATGAAAATTAATATTCTATTGAAATTAAAATTTTAAATTAGTTGTTGTGTATGTTAATGTTCAGTTGACCATACTTCACTGTAAGAGAAATGTCGATTGTTTGATGGTTCTCTTTAGGAGTAATTTTATGCATTTACATATTTATGGGCTGATTTCTTTGGATAGATTCATTAAGGCACTTTCAGGCGTTGTCTACTATTAGAAGGAATTTTATGCAACTTTTAGACTTTTCTTTTCTCATAAACTCTTATGCCCCAAATCGTTTTATTATGGCCTGTATTGCTTTATGTTTGTATGTGTTTTAACTGATCACGTAATGAACTCGCACGTGTTTTACTAAAAGGATATCAAAGGAATTTAGATTAAAAAAGAATGCGGTCTTTCGGCTTGGCCTGTCCCACTTATTCTCATTGGTCTCGCCTAGCTCTTATCAGGGATGGCACAACCCGAAGTCAGGCCCCATTTTTTCAAAACTGGATTGGTCCGAATAAAATTTGACCAGCTCTGATTTTTGAAAATCGAAATCCACCCGAATTGGACTTTACATTTGAGCAAAAGGCATATTTTGAGTGTATGGATAATAACGATTATATCCTTATATTTAATATAATTAATATTTATATTATATTTATAAATTAGTATTATAGTTAAGTTATTTTTAATTATATTATAAATTTATTTATATATTATCATATTATATTTAAAATAATAATTTATCTAAAATAAGTTCGAAATCGACTCGAATGGGTTTGAACCCAAACATATTATAAAATAGATTGAGCCTAAATAAGAATACTTTACTTGGATCCAAGTTAGACCGGATCGGATCGGTTTCTTTTCCAGCTACTACCACCAATTTAAACCATCAATTCTCTAAACCATATAAATTATTTATTATCGTTTACTGAATTACTTCTTAACCATCGCATGAAGGACCAAATACTACCAACAATTCTCTAAGGACTACAATGTCTGCATCACGCATGCAATGACATGACTTGCCAACAACTCCTTTAGCTGATATTTGGCAGCAAAAATAAAAAAATTAAAAGTAGAGTGGACAATCGGTAGTTAACGGGTTCCACATGAAGACTTAAAATAATTTATACGAGTTATTATTAATTTTATCGTTAAAGTTAGAATTTTTATCATTAAAAAAATAATTTGGTCAATTTTTTTAATGTCATTCCTACCATCCAATTCATCCACTAAAACAACAGTAGCAGTGGCAATAAGATGGGTTCGAGATCCATCCAATTTATCCACAAAAGTAACAGTAAGGATGTCTGGTTCTAGACGGGAAAACTCGTCTCGTTTGGGATGAGTTTATCTCCGAGCCTGTCCCTCTCTCATTTTGAAAGAAATAAAGTTGTGGCCAATCCAATCCTGTTTCTCACTGTCCAATTCAACGCTAACCTGATCCCACTGGTTCCTATTTAACCATTTTTTTAAAGAATATTAATTTAATATTGTTAATTTCTAACCAAATTCTATAATTTTAAACACTTAGATTCTTTATTTATCAACAAATTTATCATTTTAAATCCTATTAGGTTTTTTTTTAAAGAATAAATTAAAATATATAATATATAATTTATTCTTAAATTATACCCATTGAAAAGTAATTCATATTTCTCCTATTTCAATTTCATCACATTTTGATTTCTCATTTTTCCAATTTAATTAATCATATATAAGCAAATTAAAACAATACAAAAATAGCAAATTTTTATATTAATAATATTACAACGCATAACATCAAATTAATGAAAAAAAAATTAACATATCAAGAACAATAATAACAAGAAACACACACAATAAAAAATAACTACCATCTTTATTAGCTAATTTCATATGGCCATTACTTATTAGTTTACTTTTAATAAAATGGAATTTATGAAAAAAAAATTCTTTATTGGAATTTCTAATTCTTTATTTTTAATTTTTTATCATTATTTTTTACCTTTTATTATATTTTAAAAATTAAAAATTGTAATAAAATAATTACAAATTATAATTCAATAACCTGTATTTTAGTCATGGGTAATTTAGTCATCTTATCCTAAAAGAGTAATTTCGTTGTTTTCAAAATTTCGAGTTCGAGCATTTTTATTGGTTGAATATACACATTTGATGCTAATAAGTGTTTTGAAAAGATTTGAGTGAAATTGGATAATTTTGAAAAAAAATTTCTTGACGTATCATTTATGCACTTGAGCTTTCAAGCTAAATTTTTATTAATCGGAATGAAGTTTTGATACAATTGAAGGTTCTATGGCTTATATTTCATTCTTAAAATATAAGTTTTTCATGGCAAACCCTAGGCTAATTAATTGAAAAACAAAGGTTTTCAAGAAGACTAACCTTAGGGCTTTTGTTGCAGGGATAATTATTTGATGAAGATTAAGCTTAAAACCATAAGCTCTCTCCACTTTGCACCATCCTCTTCCTCCTCTTCCTCTTGACCGAAATTATGGTGAGAGAAAAATAAAAAATCTTATTTTTCTTGTCAAAATAATTCAAAAATAAAAATATTTATAATTTCTATTTATTTTATTCCATATTTATCTAATAAATATAATAAACAAATGAAAATAATGTGATACATCAACCTCATTATATGTGTGTGCAATCATGCAAAGTAGACCAATTGAATCGAAACACAAAATCAAAATATTATCAAATAATATAATGACATTTGCTTAATTATGATCATAAATAAAAATCATTTTTTATTCACTTATTTAACGCTTAAATAAATGATATAATGGTCAAATTAATTAATATAATGGATTAAATAAAATCTATAATTTTTGAACAATTACTATAATACCCTGATCACTTTTACACATAAGGGTAAAATACTCTTTTTCATCTAAATTAAACACTTTAATTTAGATTTTATCATTTTATATTAAAATCATATTTTAATATATTTGATA
>JAVXUL010148368.1:0-14297 GCA_035590515.1 Trichilia minutiflora
TCCCTGTGGATACGACACTTGGAATCACCGGACTATACTATAACAAGACTACCTATACTTGGGTACATAATCTAATTCAGATCACATATTTTTCTCTGTGTTCTGTGTAACCACACTTGTAACATCTTTTGCCCCACCAATAATTATTTTGTGACATCTTGTTGTTGTTGTTCATCTTGCTACTTTTCCTGTCATTGCCTCCTCTTAAATTTTGTGTCAGGTAGTCTGATGTGTTTCACATTAGTTCTAGAAGGGGATTCTTGAGTGTTTATACAGTTTGGACAACCCTTCACTTTCAAGCTAACTTTTGTAGTGGAGTTTAGACCCACGCTTCATATAACGTAATAATAGAGCCTAAACTCTTCGGATCGGTGGGCATGAGCTCTGTCACTTATCCACGTGGATATAGGTGTTTGTGGTGGTGGCTCATGCATATGTGTGTGGGGTCTATCTACAAGGATGCAGATGTATATTGATGAGGTAGAGAATGATATGTCCACATTGTTTATATAACCTGAGCAACCCTTTCCTCTTAAGCTAGCTTTTGCGATGGAGTTTAAGCTTGTGCTTCATATAACGAATGATAAGAACCCAACTGACACACCGAGAAGACCAAATGATCTTTTGCCTATTAATGAGGAGCCGATTGTAGAAGTTAGGTCCAAAACAATGTATGAAGCAATAAACGGGTTCATTCAAGTATCAAGGAACAAAATGGAAGCACATCCATCAAGTATTGATGCAATGTGTCATGACCCAACCATGGGAGTATCACATGACAATTGTAACAAGTACTTAACATACACTCCAATCCCATAATGTACATCTTGCACTTGTAAGGCTACAAAAGTACCAAATTCTCACTCATAATTCAAAACTTCATTTTAATTATTAATAATTATATGATTATTTTCTTTAAAGAGATCCTTTTTGAATCAAATGTACATTTCATTTTATATAATTACAAATTCAGAGCATAAGGTAATTATACAAAATATGTTTCAACATTTTCCCAATAGATACAAAAGTCCAAAAAGTGAGCCAAGTGTAGCAATGATACCTGAATCTTCAAAGTTTTAATGTAAACACCACCACTTAAATCTCGCTCGACTCTACCTCGATAACTTAAAACTATAGTGTGAGGGGAGTCATTATTTCACAATCACTGTATCAATAAATAACTCGATGCCCATATATACATTGATATATATTTTTATTTAGAAGGATCAAATTCTTTCATTTAATTCATCAACTTTATTTCTAACAAAAATTTCAATTTGTAATCACTCATTCAAAATAATCCAGCATAAACCGCTATCAAGTTTTCAATCCATAATTCAACTCAATCATGTATTCCCAAATCATTCTCGATTGTTAGGTGTTTTCATATAACTAACTCATATTCACAATAGAATAATCAAGTCATGTTTCTCATATCAATACATTACAAGGCACACATTCATTATAAAGCTCTATTTGCTCAATACTCATGCATAATACTCTCCTTTTAAACATAACAATAATTGGACATGAATAAGTGAGATCAATTCCTAAGCTTTTCTAATTTTGCATTACACAATAAAATTCATGAGACATGACACATTATCATTTAAACAATTTTAGGAATATAATATCAATACCCATTACGCAATAATCATCCAATACATTTTAATGCCAATACACATGCAAGGCAACCATTTCTCAAATAGTCACAATCAAACAAAAGTAAGATATATTAGTTTACTTTATTCTTTACTTTATTCTTTCAGATCTAATTTGCTATAATTGTTAGATTTTACTCTTACCCAATACTTCTTTTCATCCCAAACTCTTAATCCATTAGTCAAATATTCCTTAAAAGGAATTTACTCTTCTCTGATTGTGCTCATTTTCTCATCTCAACCTGTGTATATACTGTACCCCTCCTAGGGGATCTTTCTGTTAAGGTATTCCTCAAAAGGAATTTACTCTTACCTGACTGTTTACATATCATATCAATCATTATCACATATCAATATCAATACATCAATTAGGCTCACCTCTCAATAGTGATTTTTTTACCTAACTGTGCTCATATTAATGCCATCAATTAGACCCTCTTGTCAATAGGAGATTACTCTTACCGAACTAATAACATGGCATTGGATAACCTCACATAATATAACAAACTTATTCATTTTATCTCTTTCTCTTTTTTATTTTCACATATCATTTCATTTCATTACATTTCAACAATATTATTTTCATTCTCGTTTCATTTCATCTCTAATCAACAATATTATTTTCATTCTCATTCTCATTTCATCTCATTTCCATCATTAGTATTTCCATCATATAGATTCATATCACAATTTCCAACTTTTTTTAATCAAGACATTCATTCTCAAATCTTTTCAACAGTATCACAATCATTCTCATTTCATTTATCCTCAAGCACATCTCAAGTTAAACCATCAACAATCAATTCAATAATTATCCCATCTTTATCCAATTCCAATCTAATAAATATCATCTCTGTGCATCATTAAACAATCTAACAAGAAATAATATAATAATTGACATCATATGTAGATGTTACTATACGATCCATCATGAATCAATACACTCAATATCATTTTTGTCATCATATCATATATTTCATAATCAATTATAATCTATAAAGATATTCAATCAAATTTCACATCTCATCTTCCAATGCATACAATTCCACATAATCACAATATGAAAATAATCCTTACTATACCATTTAGTCAATACTTAATATATTTATTACAACTGAACATATACAAATATGTTTGTCATTTATTAAATAACCTTTAACCTTTAATATGTCAATATAAATAGAAAGGGTATTTAAGTTTATTCTATTTTTACACTTAGTATTCAAATAATCATAACATATCATTCATTTATCATTTATCATAATTCCTTAATCATGTAAAAAATATTTAAATTATTTATCCATTGTTAACATTTTTAATTTATCAAACATTACACTAATTAACCATTTCATGCAAAACAATTCAAGATAAGAAAAACTTAGCAAAAATTCCATTCACTCATTAGAGAAGGTATACACTCTTTACAATTTCCCTCTTGTTGCCCGACTCCCTATTTTCTAACCTCCAATATCTCACTATGTGTAATACCCTAGACCATTGGAGTGCTACCTACAGGGAGTAAGCTTGACCCCATCTCTCTCAGTCTCTAACTAATATACAGATAGATGATTAAATGATGTTAACATGTAATATATAGACTATGTACTTATGTAGAGTTTAAGTCCATCAATTAATGGACAATACAACAGAGTGATTACAGGTCTCAACACTAATCAATAACCCTAATGCCCAGTTTCTATATATACGAAGATCAAATAGACATATAAAGATTTACACATGAACTAGAACTTGTATCACATAATATGATTGTCATGCTCAATACAAAACACATATGCATGAGTGGGCCCACCTTAATAACTATACATAAATATTGCCTCGACTTGGTTGTTTTCTAGAAAACCTACTCAAAAACTTGAATAACTTGTAAAACTGTGAGGGGGTCAGTCTCAAAAGAGACTTAGTAAGGTGATAAAAGCCATAATGATTATATACTTAAGATATAATCAAAAGTGATAATTAGTTGTAGAATTTATAAAGTCTAAACCCACTTTCAAATACTAAAATTATAAATTTCAAATTAGATATTCTTTTTAAAATGACTTTTAGCATATCAAAAGGTTTCTCATATAATAAATATACATTGTTCATAAATAATAATAATCAGTTTTCTAAAAAAGAATTATTTCAAAAATACACTTTTTTGTATATATACTTATATAAAACTATATAGGCATCAAAAATTCGACATTAGAAATAATAGAAAACTCATTCCATTATAAGATTTTGTAAAAATCATAAATTTATTTTTAGAAATTTAGATATATCCGAAAGATATATACAAATCCCAGTTATTAGAAATTAGAATCAAAAATCTAAATACAAGAATATGCAGATATCGTGCATATGTCAAAACAGAGATCAAAACAGATATCAGAAATTAAATATCAAAAATAACAAAAAGTTATATATGTATTAGAGCTCAGACTATATGAATATGTATATGTCATTTATAGAATAATACAGGCTACATCTGGATTGGATCAACGGATGATCACTCATAGCATAACAAAAGTCCATGTCCAGGGTTACGTACTTGACTGGATAAAGGGATTAATATGATCTATAGATCAGTGCCAGCATCAAAAATAGAGGATGCATATGAAAATGTATAAGTATGCAGGTATGGTTATCATAACATATATCATAGTTTTTCAAATCATAATTAGAATGAATAGAGTTTCATTTGCAGGCAAAACATTTAAACATTCTCATAAACATATAAATCTAAAAAAAAATCAAATCATTAAAATCTTATATCATTGATAGAAATACAGAAAACATAGGCAAGCCTACTCACTCGTAACACATATTGCAAATATCCCTAGTTTTTATAAATATTTATTTTACATAAAACAATTATCTAACTTCTTAAAATGTGAAAATAGATGGGTTTTATAAATATTGTGAGCATATGAAAAATAGTTTTTAAAAAAGTCGACTCACGCTTAAACCATATCATAAATATAAACATAGCTTTTAAAATATAAAGCAAACATAATCAGGTCTACTCAATAGTACTGAGGGTATGCATTCCCTTAATCGTTTATTCAAATTGAGCTTCTTACTCGCGTAGTCAATGCCTATTATAAATATCAATATAAATATTAATAGCTAACTCTCAAATAATCATAATGCATTTTTATATATTGTAAATATGATTACTAGCCCAGATTCTTAAATCTATACTCAACGACTAGTATGTCTTATTTCTAGGATAACTTTTAACCAAACATTAGCTTTAGGTTATATATATACCATTTTAAATAGGAGATATAAGGCTACAACTTTATTGAAGAATACTTTTCTAAATTTTGAATGGATCAGCACAGAAAACTCAATAAAGTTAAACGCCATATATTTATGTCTTAATCTGTGCACCGTTATAAATATTGGTATAACTTTCTAAATATTTAATGAAATCTAGTGAGGTTTAGACAAAATTAAAGTACACATCTAGGAATAGATGTTTTATATAAAAGTTATGGACCTTGAAATCACCTGTATTAACAATGTCCTAGTGGATGAGTGAAGTCTCATAAAGATTTTCAAAGGATTTACCCATAAAATTCTAATCCTAACTACCACTTAAAGTGCAAACACATGTAACAATTCAATACACAATTACACAAAAATAACAAAACATGTACTAAAACAATCATGAAAATACAAACTTGATGTGCATTATTAATCGAACTCATGAACTATAAATCCAATACATGACATCAAACTAAAGACTTAATAAAGTATCCATGATCTATTAACTTGCATCAACACTCTTTGTTTTCATAAAATCACACCCAAATCAAGCAACGCAATTGATGTTTAAATGATAAGCATCTAGGATAAATTTTTATGTTCGAATAATTGTTTAGTTATAATCTCTTTTTAAGTGACACTTGTAAGTAAGGGTAGAGTAAAAAGCAAGGTTGATATAACTTAACCCCTCCTCCCCCGCTCAACCCACACACACACCAAACTTAGATCGAGCATTATCCTTAACACTTTAAATAATAATCAAATGCATTAGGGGAGAAAAAAGAATCATACCTAAGAGAAAAGAGCTAGTCTCGTCTCCTTATTTTTCCTTGTCATTGTCAATAAAATTTTTTACACAAGATGGGCTTGTTTGCTTGGTTTTTGATATAATGCATCCTTGAACCTAAAAATAATAAAAACACAATTTAAACACCCATTTATCCCCCAAAGAAAAACATAATGAAACATAAAACAATTGAAGAATTAAAAAAATCATTGAGTTGCCTTATAAAAAGCATTAAATTTATTATCTTTAACTAGACGTGGAGCCAACTCTTTAAGGAAGACCATCAAGTAAGACCAAGGCATTCTTTCCATCTTTGCCTCCAAGAAAATGCTTCAGCCCTTTTTTGTTGATGTAAAACATTCTTTCATTGGCCGTTTTGAGTTTTACCACATCACCAGGAAATACCTTCTCAATCATAAATAGACCATACCATTTTAAGCCTAACTTTTTTTAAAATAACTTTAGTTGAGAGTTATTGAGCAAAACTTGGTCCTCTGGCTCAAATGGATAATCAACACCCTTTTTGCCATGCTTATATGGCATTTGCCTTTTATAAATTTTAGTATTTTGATTTGGAGGATCATCATCATTACAACTTTCAATCAAAATAGGTTTTGATGAGTTATCTAAACCACTTTTATGAGTTTCTTTAATTTTGCAACTCTCAATTGCTTATAATCGATTATAAGTGACTGTTTCTTTTAGGTGTTACCTAGAGCTATAGATATTAAACTCTACTTCATCTTTTTTGACTCTCAAGGTGAGTTCACCATTCCGCACATCAATTAAAGCTCTTTCTATGATAAAAAATGGTTGACCAAGAATAATCGTCACATTGTGATCTTCATCCATATTAAGCACAACAAAATCTACTAGAACAATGAATTTTTCTATCTTTACCAGAACATCTTTTATTATTCCCCTTGGGTATGACAAAGAAAGCCACACTCATAGTAGCCATTATCCATTATCCACCTGATCAAACATAAAAAAAAACCATCCATCACCCTTACTTCCCCCTAACAATCACGTTCACTCATACAGAAAAGGGAAAAAGAAGAGAAAGATGAGGAGCGAAAAAAGAAGAGACAAAAAGGAGAGAACACAAAGCATTCTTTATTCTCTTTGCATAATAGAATGATATTGTATATTTATTAACATGCATATAGGTGTGAAAAGTAAGATGGATTGAATTCGATAAAGGGGAATTTTGTATTACTTTCATACACATAACGCCTGTGTGGAGTATGAGGTACCAATGTTGTAAGAAATTATAAATCTTATCAGGTCGTTGAGCTTTTATTCTGTTGTAGGATTACATTATACTCCTCAGTCAAATTCACAGTTTTAAATTCCTTAAGCCATCCTTTCTTTGATAGTACATCCTTCATAAACTTCATAAAATTTGGCATTTGTTCAAGGGTATCGATGAATGGGATATTAATGTGTAGCTTCTTGAAAATCTCTAAAAACTTAACAAATTGAGTATTTTTCTTTTGTTTTTAGAACCTTTGAGGATACGACAAAGGAAGCTTGAAATTAATAGTTACCAGTACCATAATTTTGGGTTGCTCAACTAGAATATTAATGATTGTCTTGTACTATTTCTTTGGGTTGACTTCAGTATCACTTGAAAATTTTTCTCTTTGTTGAGACTTTAACTCTAATGCCAGTTATCCAATTTGAAATACTAGTGATTTCATTGAAACACCCATGTTATCCATATATATTTCTAAGCTATTTATCTTAGCATCCGTTTGCTTGAACTTATTTCTTGTTTTCGATATGAAGGTTCCTAAAAGATCTTCGATAGATAACTTTTTGTTAGCTTGAGGTTGAGAATACCCTGGGATGGCTGTAAAACATTCCCATTGTTACAATATGATGAGTTTTATGGTTGTACAAGCTTAGATAGTAAGTATTCGGCACTTCGTTTCCTTGATAGCCAAAATTTTGGTTATTCACAAACTGAGCTTACTTTATTTTTGGTTCCTCTCTTGTACTAGAATTCCCAACCATGTATGTTGATTCATGTGATAATGACTTTTAAGTCATAACTACTACAAACTGATTTGACAAAGCAGCAATCTGAGCTATTAATACCGTCAATTGATCAACTTTAAACACTTTAATAATTCTCTTTGTTGAAGTTCAATCACTCGATCACTTGATCACTGGGAGCTATTTGAGGCTATATCTTTAATCAAGGTGAATGACTCTTGAACTATTTTAGACATGAGCACTCCACCTACTGAAGCATCCAATAATATTCAGTTTTACCCATTCGATTCAATGTAAAATAATTAGATTTATAGCCACTCTTGGTATCCATACTATGGGTATCGTCGAAGAAGGTCTTTGAAGTGCTCCCATGCTTCATATAATAATTTAAATTATTGTTGTCTAAATATACCAATTTTTATCTGCAATAAGGCTATCTTTGATGGTGGGGAAAACTTTGTCAGAAATGCCTCATTCATCTTAGCCTATATAGTAATTCATAGAAAATAATTTAGATAAATAAATTGTTTAGGTAATTTATATGTATATTTTATCGTTGGTATGAAAAAGGAGAGGAAAGAGCATACATATATGAATAGAAATAGTTTCTTTATTAATAAATATGTATAATATATATTATAAACTGATAATTCAATATAAGATACCGAAAATTGATAACATGAATGATTTTAGGGTATACAATACTAACAAACTCTTACTTGCATTAAAGTCATTTGCTATTGTATCTAATACCTATCTTCTTAAGATGCTGATCTAACTACTTCAGTGTCATTGTTTTAGTAAAAGGGTTAGTTACATTCTTTGCTAAAGGCGTCTTTTGAATGATGATTTCTCTAGCATTAACAAACTTTCTCAAAATGTGATATTTTCATTGAATATGTTTATATTTTTGGTATACTTTTGATTTCTTTACTTGTGCTATAACATTTGT
This sequence comes from Trichilia minutiflora, assembly GCA_035590515.1. Classification (NCBI taxonomy): domain Eukaryota; kingdom Viridiplantae; phylum Streptophyta; class Magnoliopsida; order Sapindales; family Meliaceae; genus Trichilia; species Trichilia minutiflora. Next base: position 8,678 of record JAVXUL010148368.1, read on the forward strand.
ATTACCACATAATGCACTTATTAAATAAGCCATACTAGGAACTACACCCAGTTCAGATCCATACTTTTGCATCCAATCTGTTTCCTAACAACTTTTAAAACTATAACATAGTCAGCTTCTGTAGTAAAGTCGACTGGTGTTATCTATTTGAAACTTTTTCAATTTACAGCCCTTCCATTACACACAAATATAAAACTAAATGTAGATTTTTGATCATTTATATTCAATTAAAAATCAGAATCTGAGTACCTATGAATATTCAACTCTTGAGGTCTATAACTTAAAATCAAATTCTTAATCCTTCTTAAGTACTTAAGAATTGTTTTCATTGTAGACCACTATTTCTCTCCAAGATTGGCTTGGTATCTACTACTACTACTTACTGTATAAGTTATATCAAGTTTTGTGCATAGTATAACATACATCAAACTATAGCTATATATATAGGATGTTATACATCTATTATCGTTTTTCATCAGTCTTTGAACTTATATCTTTAAAAAGATGAATACTTTGATTAAAGGCCAAGAGACCCCTCTTAGATTTCTTCATACTAAACTTTTTCAGTTTCTTCTCATTATACAATTTTTGAGATAATTTAATTATCCTTTTCGATCTATCTTTATATATTCAAATATAGAGAATGTAAGTCCCATCTCTTAAATCTTTTCTAGAAAATATTCTAGATAACCAAAGTTTAACTTCTACATATAATATGTTATCTATATATAATATAAAAAACGTAATCGCATGATCCTTAATCTACTTGTATACATAAGGTTCATTTGGATTCTTGATAAAATCAAATGCTTTGACTGTTTTATCGAATAGGATGTTCTAACTTTTAGAGGCTTGCTTTAATCTATAAATGAATCAATGTGATTTACATACTTTGTTCGGTTCAATAGAAGATACAAAAATAATAGGCTGTTTCATAAATATATTTTTCTCGATTTAGCTATGAAAGAATGCTGTTTTAACATCTATCTTTATCAAATCTCATAATCACATTACATGGCTATGGTTAGTATAATCTGTATGGATTTTAATATATCAATGGGTAAAAAGGTTTTCTCATAATCCAATCCCGATTTTTGAGTATAACCTTTTACAATTAACTGTGCTTTATAGGTCTTTACTAGTCCATCCTTACTAATCTTTCTTTTCAAGATCCATTTACAGTCGATGAAAACTATTCTCTCAGATAGATCAATAAATGTCCAAACTTAGTTTATATGCATTAATTCTTTTTTAAAATTTATTACCTCTAGCCATTTTCTTGAATTTATATCTAGGACTATCTTTTAATATTTTCTCGAATCATCTCTATGATACATTATTTTCACTAAGAAAGATTCAAAATCTTGGTCATTGAGAAATTCATTTCTCTTTGAGAGTTTTGGAACTCCAGATAATTGATAAGTTAGAACTAGATTAAGTGGAATAAAAGTCTGCTGACTGGACATTCCAGTATTAGCGTAGTTAATTTGATGATCAAAAGATTCCTCTTTTAATTCAATTTTTTTACTTGCACCTCCTTTTTTAAAAAACTCTTTCCCTAAGAAATAAAAATTCCTACTAATCAAAATCCTTTGATCAGAAGAAAAGTAGAAGTAATATCCCAAACTATCTTTACGATATCTTACAAATCGACCTAACTCTGATTTAACATCAAGTTTGTCAGATTTAACTAATGTGACATATCCCGAACATCTCCAGACAATCATATAATTAAAACTAGGTCTTTTATCACTTTATATCTCATATAAAATCTTTTAGACTGATTTGATAGGAACTTTGTTAAAGATGTAAGTAACAATTTGCGAAGCATATCCTCATAAATATAATCATAAGTCTATAAAACTAACCATTGATTATATTATATCTATTCTTTTAAGAATTCTTAAAATTTAGTACTCAAGTACTGGCCTCCACGATCTGATCGTAAAACTTTAATACTTTTTTTTTGTTTGATTTTTATTTTATTTTTGAATTCTTTAAACTTTTCAAAGTATTTCTATTTGTATTTCATTAAATACACGTACCTATACCTATGAAGATCATCGATAAAGATAATAAAGTAATCAAAATCTCTTCTGGTTGTCACACTTAATGGTCCATATACATCTGTATGTACGAGATTCAATAGTTTTTTTGATCTTCACCTTTATTCTTAAAGGATAATTTGATCATTTTTTCTTAAAGACATGATCCGTAAGTTAGAATGGGTTCTGAACCTAATGAGATCAATATTGTGAAACTTGTCCTTTAGTATTATAGGCATAATAGTAAATTCCTCAAGAGTGTTCATGCATGTCTTCATCTTTAGATTGTGCATGAGATGGTATATAATTTGAAGAATGTGACTTGGATAAGATTATGGTATAGGATATGAGTTTATGAGAAAGAACTGGATTTTTGACCCTAAAATCATCTCCAACTGAGAAAAAGTTCTATATCATTTTTGTATAGCTCAGAGAGAGCTTTCCATTGATATATTATGGGTTTTGAGCGGATATCCGAGCTAAAAGTTATGGTCAATTGAAGTTTTATTCCTTGGAAGGAGGACCAGAAACAAAGGTATCAATATATTTGGGGAAACGTATCGATATGTTGAGGTTGAGGCCAAGGGTATCGACACCTTTGAGGAAGGTATCGATACGTTTATTGTTAGGACCAAAGATATCGATACATTTGATGAAAGGTATCGACATCTTGAATATGATAAATAGTAAACTGTGCCAAACGTATCGATACGTTGGCAAGGGTATCGACACGTTGGTGATGGTGATAAAGCCTGCTTGCAACAAAAGGTGTCGATACATTAAGGAAGGTATTGACACCCTGAAGGCTTATGAATAGTATTTTGGCCAAAGGTGTCGATACATTGGGGCAAACGTGTCGACACGTTGGTGGAGAAATGCCAAGGTATCGATACGTTTGAAACGTATCGACACCTTTGGGGATTTTATAGTATAGATGCTCGGAGACAGGTCGTCTTCCCCATTTTCAAATTCTTTGCTTCTCTCTCTACCAAAAACAACAGAAAATACTCTTTCTCACACCAGTAAATTGATCTTTTTCATTTCTCCATGAAACTTCGCCATTCCAGTTCCTATGAACTGAGAATAAACACCAGAAACTAGAAACCCCCTCTGATCGGAGTTTCACGCAACAGTTTACGGGGAATCACAAAGAATGGGTGGTAATGAATAGTAGCAAAAGAGAGAGATTCAAGCCAATCGAGGCTCTAAGCTCGCCTACGGGTTTAGGTAAGCTTGTTTCTCAGTCTATCTCTCTTAATTAAACTATCATTTCATTTAGATCTAAGAAATGATAATCGGATCACTGTTCACAAAACCCTAGAATTTGGGGGTTTTCTAGTTTATCGCTTGTATTGATAAATTAGAGATTTTGGATAGCTTTTGGTGTTGAAATTAATGAGGAATGTATGTTTAGAGTAAGGTTCGTATGAGAACAATATATTAGAGAGAGAGAGGTGCGAAGGTAGCATGAGCCTGTATTGCGTCATGCACGCACTTTATGACTTATATTTGTATGAATTTAACCACGATAATCGAGATGGGAGGATCTCTGTAGCGAGGAGGATACTAAGAGGATGGTTTCCCACCCCAGGACTATGAGTGGATACATTCTTTCCCTTTGCCTCATTTATTGTTATTTATGAATGAGTATAATGTTAGAGGATAGCATGTGGATATGTATATATGACTGAAATGAGGAGACGTTGGATGTATGTTGTGTGATGGTCGGGTTAGCCCCTTGTTTATGATAGAGATAGGTTTATTATAAAAATCTATATTACCATAGATGTGAGACCGGAGGCCTATTGTATGTATTTATATTGTGATGTGAGGTCAGAGGCCAATATTATTTATGCATGTGAATGTGGCATCATGGAGTATGTATTATGGCTAGGGTATCATACTAGCTATTTTGACCTTATGAGCCATAGATTTTGATTTTGGCATCGCGTGCCACTATGTTGTTTGGCCTCATGAGCCATAGTATTGTTTTGGCCTTGGGAGCCACTGATGGGTGTTGACCTTGTGAGCCATTAGTGTATGATTTATCCTGATGGGCTGATGATTTTGAGTTATGATTTTGTGTGCCATGCTAATGACTATATGGGTGAGTATTGGCCATACAGCTCATGTAGAGTGGGTGGAATTCAATAGTCCTTGAAATGTGGATTGGCCATACAATCCAAGATGGATGGGTGGAATCCACATGTCCAAGCTAAAGCATGCTAGCCTTTTTATACTGTATCCCAACCAGGGTTACGGATCAGTCATATAGCTCTGAGGGGAGTGGATGGGATCCTATAGACCGAGGGATATCATACACAGGCACACATCCCCAACCAAGGTTGCGGATCGGCCATACAGCTCAGATAGAGTGGGTGGGATGCTATAGACCGAGGGGTTATACATATTTGATGTGATATTGATTTTCTAGTCATGCATATGATGCCACATTTTACTATAATTGGATTTATGATTATGAGAATTTTTCGTAATCAATCCACAGGCCTTTGATTTCTATTTTGATTATCTGTCTACTCACTGAGTATTTTTCAAATACTCACACCTCACTTTCTCATTTTAGGATAGTGTAATCAGGCGTGGCATAACATAGCTAAAGTGTGATTCAGTAAGTTTTTAGGTACTCGACTCAGGTTTTTACATTATGGTCTACTGCATAGAAAATAATTTGTAATAAAGACATTTTATGTATTGTATATTATAAAAATACAAAGATTGATATTTGTATGATTGAAAATCTTCCATTATCTATTATTTTGTTTTATTTTTGGTTAATGAGTTTGAAAACAGGTACTAATGCCTTACGGGTTCTGGGAGTGCATCCTAAGTAATAGGATGTATTTCTGGGATTCGCGGTGATTGCCACATGGCCGACTAGGGTCGGGGCGTGACAATACCACAGCGAATGACTTTAGTGTAAGTGAGAGTTTGTTAGTATATACCTTAGAAACCATTCATGTTATCGATTTCAAAGCTAGTAATCTTATATAAACTTTTGATAAGTAATGAAAGAATCGTTCTTTCTTCATATACATTAGCTATTTCCTTTATATTGGCATGCTCATATATAAAGAATGTATGTGAATTATTCAGATATTTTTATTTAATTGTTAAATGAGATTATCAAATTATTCTTTATGTACATGATATAGATTGGACAACTATAGCATATAGTAAGCATACTAGTTTCCACCTACTGATATCATATGATGATATATGTAGGTTGAAAATATGGGTATTGTCATAAGAGCATTAGTATGAATTTATAAATTGTGAACTATTTATCGAATTAGGCTACATATTGACAAATCATATGGTATGCATGTAGTCAATGATTTGTCAATAGATTACTATAGTGTATGATGTAATCCTTTAACCTGAGACATTTAGAATCAAACTCTGTATGGATGGGTATGTTTCATATGGTGTATATAGCAGGGTTAATCATGCCTTGTACAAGAAGCCGATTTAGGTATGCTTTGTTCATATAGGTGTTCGATTGATAGTCAAGATTGGATCTATTGACTCGACACTATAGACTGAGAGTTTTTGTT
>JAVXUL010148379.1:0-14297 GCA_035590515.1 Trichilia minutiflora
TTGTTAATCCAAATGGTATAACCAGGAGCTCATAATGGCCATATCGAGTCCTGAATTCTGTTTCATGAACATCATTCTCTCTAATCCTAAGCTGATGATATCCCGATCTCAAATCAATCTTGGAAAACACGCTTGTACCCTGTAATTGATCAAATATATCATCAATCCTCGGTAATGGATACTTGTTCTTGATAGTCACTCGATTGAGTTGTCTGTAATCGATACATAGCCTCAATGTACCATCCTTTTTTTCATAAACAGAACTGGTACACCCCAAGGTGACACACATGATTGGATAAAGACCTTCTTGACCAAGTCCTCTAATTGGTTTTTCAATTCTTTCATTTCTACGAGTACTATATGATAAGGCGGTATCAAAATCGATGTCGTCTCTGGCACTAGATCGATACAGAACTCAAATTTTCTATCAGACTATAATCCAGGTAATTCCTCTGGAAACACATAGGAGAATTCTTTAACCACTAGCACTTGTTCCAGACTAACTCCTAGAACTGATCTATCAATCACATGTGCCAAATATGCCTGACATCCTTTTTGAAGCAATCTCTTAGTCTCTATTGTCGATATAATACAGGAAGGAAGTATCCTCTGCTCCTCCATAGAAACAATCTCTGCCTCTCCCGGTTGTTTGAAGGTCATTACCTTCCTAAAATAATCAATCATTGTATAGTGCTGTGACAACCAATCCATGCCCAAAATGACATCAAAATCCTGGATTCCTAACGGAATCAAATCAATCTCAAGAGTAGTGTCTCCTATCCAGACCCACATCGACTAAACATGGTGTTTCAAAGTAATCTTTGCTCCAAGGGCATATGAACAATCAACTATGATTCTAAAGGTACCGGATCCCTATTAGCGTGCTGTACAAATACAATGCTAATGAATGACCTATTTGAACCAAGATCAACTAAAATGTATGTTGGATGACCAAATATCATCACCATACCAGTAATCACGTCTGGATTAACATAAGCCTGCTCTTAGTTTATCGTAAAAATTCGAGTCTGAAATCGTGACTGGTTCCTCTGATTACTCTGACAAGCGGACCCACTTCCTGATTTAGCCTGACGAGCACCTGTAAACTGTGGCTGAGGTATGGACTACTGTGCACCAGAAAATCTTAAATCTTGCCCTAACTAGCTAACTGTCTCTGTTATCCTCAAACTAGGACAATCTCTCTTTAGGTGACCCACTTGGCCACACTGAAAGTACTAGAGAGGTAATCTGCAAGGCCGACTATGATACCTCCTACAGTTAGGACATCGCCTACTGTCGGATAACTTCCTATCTGATCACCCTGATCCTGAGGCAGAAGTACTAAATCGAGATGATTTCTACTCTCTAGGGAAGAAAGGTGAATAAATCCTAGGACTTGTTGATTGGCCACTCGAAGATCCACTACTGAGATTCTTTTTAAAAAACCCACTGAAACACTAAGGTCCTTTCTTTTCTGAAATCCAGTCCTAGACTTTCTTTCCCTAATCAACATTCTGTTTGAAGGGCCAACTACACTACCTCCTTATAACTCTACCTGCCTATCACTGGCATTCTATCTCTGATTTCTAAATTCAGCCTGTATTTAACTTAGCACACCAGATTTTCTCAATGACAAATTCTGGAACAAACTCTGCCAACTGCCTTAACTAAGTCTCATAGTCGACTACCGTGCTATCCATCTGTCTTAAGTTTATAAACTCTAGCCTTTTCTGATTATTATGAAAGTACATAAAGTACTTCTCCTAAAAGGCTCTCTGGAAGTCTATCCAGGTAGGCTTAGCACTCAGCCTCACTGAGAAGTTCTGCCACCAAGTAGTAGCACTCTGCTCTAACAATCTGGTAGCCACTCTCAGCTTTTCCTCATTTGACAAATCCATGTCATTATGTTCCATTGCATCGTCCTCAGCTATCTACTTGCTTTTAGAGCATCATTGGTTCTGCAGAAAGGAACACTTCCAATTTGTCTCACTTCATTGATCAACTTGGATAATTTTCTTACTGGTCAAGATAATTCAGCTTGACTCGGAGCTAGCACTAAGTTTTGTGCACTCATAAACGCCATGAATGTGTTCCACGTCTCCTGTGATCAAGGGAAATGAGCATTCCATTCAGGATTCTACATCTGTGATAGAGGATCCACATGAATTTGCTCCTGCTCAAAAGCAGATGGTGGAGTATGATATGATTCCTCCTGATAATCTCTAATCATTACATTCTTCCAAGGTCTACCCCTCCCCCTTTCGGGTCGTGACAACAATTTTACAAAAAAAATCAATATATTTCCTACTAAATCAATAAATTTCAATTGACTCGACTCAATCAATGGTCCACTGACATAATTCTCATTAAAATAATCAAATCTGAAAATCATTAAGAACCGAAATCAAGAGAGTTCAAAAATAGAAAATATAACTCGCTTGAAAAACCAAAAGCTCTGATACCAATAAAATTATCACGCCCCGACCCTATTCGATCACGTGGCAATCATTGTGAATCCCAGAATTACATCCTATCATTTAGAATATACTCTTAGAACCGCAAGGCATTAGTACCTGTTTTTAAACTCATTTTCAAAATAGAATAAAATAAAATAACATAGAAGATTTTCAATCATACAAGTATCAACAACTGTATTTTCTCAAAATACAATACAAATATTCTTGGCCAAGTCAAATACATAAAATCACTTTATTATAAATATTTTTCCATACAGTGGACTATAACGTAAAAACCTGAGTCGAGTACCTGAAAAGCTTTGCTGAATCACACTTCAGTTACACTATACCGTCTCCGACTATACTAGCCTGAAATAAGAAAGTAAGGGATGAGTATTTTAAAAAATATTCAGTTAGTAGAAAAATAAACAAAAACAAAAATCAGAGGCCCAAAAACTGATTACAAAAAATCCGTGTAATCATAAAATCAATTATAGTGAAATGTGGCATCATATATATGTCTAGAAAATCAATATAATATCAATTATGTATAGGCCCTCAGTCTATAGGATCCCATCCACTTCCTCTGAGCTGTATGACTAATCCGTAACCCTGGTTGGGTACTATCATATCAGTATAAAACTAACATGCTTTAGCCTAAATATGTAGATTCCACCCATCCTACCTTGGACTATATAACCAATCCATATTCCAGGGTCTGTCGGATTCCACTCTCTCCACATGAGCTATTTGGCCAATCCTTACCCATATATATAATTAATGACATGGCACACAAAATCATAAATCATCATCAATGGCCTATCAGGGCAAATCAAATAACTGGTGGCTCATAAGACCAAAACAGTAAAACAAGACATGTTGGCTCATAAGGCTAAATCAACAAGTATGGCACCCCGGCCATTATATACACTCAACTCTGCTACATTGACATATATATATATATATATATATAATTGGCCACTGGCCTCACAATCATAATATCATAATATCATCAAGCATAAGCACAATAGGCTTCTGGCCTCACATTCATAGAAATCAAGGATTCTCAACAATCCTATGCTATCATAATCAAGAGGCCAATCCGACCACCACACAACATACATCTAACGCCTCCTCATTTTAGTTATACATATACATATTCATATGCTATCATTTTTAGCATTATAATTATTTATAAATAACATAAAACAAGGCGAAGAGAAAGGAATGTATCCACTCACTGTACAGGGGTAGGAAACCACCCTTTGAGTATCCTCCTCGCGATGGAGATTCTCCCGTCTTTATTGTCGTGCCTGAACACACATACAAACACAGAATCATGATCTATCATAATGTCCATACATGATGCAATATCTGCTCATGCTACTCTTGCACTCTCTTTTTCTCTCTCTCTCTACCCTCTTATTCTCTCTAACATACTGTCTATACAAAACCTTGCTTTGTATACTCATCTTTCCTCATCAATTTCAACACTAACAGAAGTCAACGTCCTCTAATTTATCGATACAAATGATAATCTAGAAACCCCCCAATTTTTAGGGTTATAGAAACAGTAACCTAAATTCTTTTTTTCTCGATTTATACATAATAAAGGCTTAAAATAGAGAAATGAGCTTAGGAATGAACTTACCCAAGTTGGTAGAAGTGTTATGAGTCCCTCTTTGCTTGATTCTTTCTCGAATACTGTTTACCCATAAATCTTCTCTCTTGATTCCTCTTGAATTGTCGAGTAGAATTTTGATCAGAAGGGGTTTTCGTGCTCTAGTATTGTTTCTGAGTTCATAGGAACCAAAATAACAGAGTTTGGTGGAGAAATGGCTAAGATAAGTTTTACACAGTTGAGAGATATGATTTGTGTCAAAAATAGAGAGAGAGAAAATAAAAATGAGAAATAGGGAAGACGATCCCCTGCTCGGTGTAAATAGGCTGTGATATGCCCAAAGGTGTCAATACCTTTCAAAAACGCATCGATACCTTTAGTTTTTCACTGTTTATCATGCCTGCAACGTATCGATACGTTTCATCACAAACAAATTTCATCTTTGTCACAAAGGTATCGATTACCCTTGTCAAGGTATAGATACGTTTGACACTATTACTATTTATAGTGCTTTCAAGGTATTGATACCTTGGGTTTGGCTCTCAACTCTAAAAGGTGTCGATACCCTTCTCCAAAGGTATCGATACCTTTGGCCTTACCCATAACGTATCGATACCTTTACCTCTTCTCCTTCTTCTGCGGATTGTTACTTCAAATGACCATAACTTTGGATCCTGATATCCATTCGGAACCCATAATATATCAATGAAAAGCTCTTTCTGAGCTCTACCCTCTAATGTACGCTCTTCATACTACGATATGCACAAAAACTCATGAGGAATTTACCGTGATACCCATACACTAAGGGACGGATTTCATATATAAAATATTATACAGGACATCAAATATGCTTTTTATGTTTTCAGAGTAATAATTCTAGGATGTTAGAAAATCAAATATGCATGCAGAGATGTAATAAGAGATCAGGGTTAGAATACAGACCGTCCTTCGTCCCCTACTTCTCACATGGACCGGTACCTTTACAGAATATATAATAGAATGTGCTTTCAAAGCACATGTACTTCCCCCCTTATGGCTCCCGGTTAGGGTAAGGAAATACAAAATATAGGTTAAAATTAGATATCAGAAGTAGAGGAAAACAAAAGCAGAGGAAATCAGAAACAGATAAAATGACTTTTAAATAAGTCATATAATCTTCAGACTAAACAGAATATAGATTTTGTCAGAATATCAGATGACACTGATTTATCAGAGCATATAGGTTTTCTTTATTGATATATAACTAAATCGAAAACAGGTATTTTTTTTAATAAAACATAACATGTATATATATAAAAAATCTTAATAAATCAAAAATATAAGCAGAAGAAAAATCTGTAAATAAAATCAGAAATAGAGAAAAAATGTAATGGCTATAAATAAACCTTAAGATCGAAATCTCTATCAACTCCCTACAATAGTGTATGAAGTATAAAAGTGCTAACGTTACATCCAAAACAACACACGAACAACTTTACTGGCCTGTATCACATATTTTCATAATACAAATATCCCAAGAATAAACCAAATAGATCCATTAATGGGTAACTGCTCATATTATAATATATTCAGTATGTGAAATCAGATATCCATAATAGAATTACAACCAAGGGATAACTCCTAATAACAATACACTGTCTTTATCAATACTTCTGATTCCTAAAAAATTTAAGTTTGTAAGCATATATAAATATATCGATATATGTATACACATATTCCTCACATGAAAGTATAAAATAGGAAAAACATAATCTCTCATTTCAATCAGAAGCATTTCTACCACATTTCAAACATTAACAATCATATGAATTAATACGTAGCAGAATCTGTTCACATTGATAGAATATAGCTTTTAAAGTATCAGAAAACATGTTGTACATGTCTCTTTCAGAAAGAATAGAAGCTAATGTCAGATCGTTTCCAAAAATCTCAATACACATTCAAACTAGTATATATAATAAAATATGGTCGATTTCTCTTCCTTACAACTTTCACATCATACGGATTATATAAAAATCTGAAATATACCAAAAACGTTTAAGAGCTTGATTACCTTGAAATTTAACCATAACTGATAAAACTTATTTATACGTTAAATATCAAAAATGATCTATCACATTTATGTTTCAAGTCACTTAACACCATATCCTTCAAAAATAATAACGGAACATAGTCAGATATTGAAATAACTCAAGTATAACTAAATAAGTACACTCACAGAAATAATTATATTTATAAAATAATCAAAAACATCAAAATCTGAAGAAAACAAACCCACTCATTGTGCATCATCGACAATGAAATCGGAACCAGCCGATACAAACACAATAATCACTTCCTTGACGCATCTAGAATATAGTACACAATCCATTATCAAAACAACCATACAATAATTCATAATTTACTTGAATCCAAATATTTGATAGTATTTTTTTACTATACTTTAGCAGTTAACAAATTATACTAATAGCTATATGCTAATTATAGCTTTAATTAGCCTAAACCAATAATAATTTGGATTTTTGACTATCAGAATAGTAATTTATAGTAAATAATAATTTGGTATTAAAAATTATTCTAAATATATTAATAAGCTCGTAATGAATCTAAGAAGCTTACTAATAGGTTGATTTAACCTTCAGACGTCCGGATTACGAGCAATCACAAAATTCTTAAATTTGTGAATAGTATCCATATTACCCATCCAATCAACACAACCATCAAATCAAGTAAAAGAAGGGTGTAGCATGTTTAGAATGATGAGTATTTGTGATTTTTAGTATCAAATAGGAGATTAAACGATTAAGAATTAAGAAAATTGAAAGAAAGTGATGAAAACCCACCATGGAAGCTAAGCTTGACAAGAAGGAAGTTTTATGGGGAGAAGGTGACACCATCAACCTTTTTAACCTTTAATAAACATCTATCAAATTGGGTTTGGCCTTGGCATAGCTTTTTGGGCTGGTTTGGCCTAGCCCAAACCCAATATATTACATTTGCTCTCTTGTGTAAGCTATCTTATTTTCTTTGCTCTAATTCTCTCTCCTCAAACTTTCGATTTTTATTCTGTTTCTTTTTGTGAAATCTTTGTTCTATAATTTTTTTGTAGAAACAAACAGTTCATCATTTGGACTTTCCAATCAACGGGAATTTGTGTTTGAGGATCTATTACGCAATTGAAGCCTTTAAGAACAAAGTTTTCAAATCTTCAAATTTTCGTCCAAAACCTTCCAAATAAATTCATAAACATCCGTGTCATATTAATAACTCAATAATCAATGCTTGGTAGTATATTTTCTCACTTGATAAAAATATCCCTTATACACAAAATGACCAAAATACCCCGTCTCAAATACGGGTTATTACAATATCTTCCCCCCTTATAAAAATTCGTCCTCGAATTTTCCAAGAATAACTCAGATTTACAAAATACTTACCTTAAGTCATAAATAGGAGGTAGGAGCACCTTTTTAAGACATTCTCTAATTTCCAATTGATGAATTTTTTCACATAGTATTACCGAAAACTTTTACAGAATAAATTTATTTCATTCAGAGTTGATTAAGCCTTTCTTATGTACACAGGATAATGATTGCCACAGACAATCAGTATAGACAACATCTAAATTGCCAAAATCCTCATATTGCAAAATGTACACCCTTTGCTCATTCTTCCTCATAAAACCATTTGGGCATATACTTTGCATACAATTTTCCAAAGTAACTTACTAAATATAAGTACCAGAAGATACCAAATACATTTTTTCTCTACAAAATAACCTGACACAGAAATCAAAGTTAAACTCAGTTTATCTTTCTTCAAAAGCTTTATAACTCTTTCTTAGGAAATTAATTCTCATGAATTTATTGATAAACCCATATTCACTAATACCTTACAAGACTGACATATTAATCCAGATCGTAAGTTAATAGTCAGAAAATTCAAGTCTTCTATCACTCTACTTACACTAAGTTTATTATCAAACACTCGAAATAGAACAAAAATTTTAGACTATTTTCAGACAACATAATAACTAACAGAACACTTAGTAGATTAATATTACAAATTAACAAAATAACAAACGGATCATTATCACTAGTCAATTGTCTAATAAACAAATTATTACCGTTATATACATATACATGGCAGTCTCCGTTCCCTAATATCAAATATGGGTATTTTAAAATACCTGATTTATTATTCGTTACTAGGAGAAAGTATTACCAACCTAATTAAGCAAACACAAAATCAATCAGGACTTTACAACTACATAAATCTACAAACACATCTAAAACAGATTATAGGTTTAAATCTCTAATTCATGTTATAAAAGTCTGAATACAAAATTCTAGCTGAATCGAAATAGGCTAAATCTTCATGACAATTTTCATAAAGAATTCCATTGTCTATCAAAAGCAAAACAATAAATTTCTCAGAAAAATATCAAAGTAATCTTTGTTTACCAAATCTACTCAGACTCAGATATTCCATTCATAATTATACACAATTATAAGATAGCATACAATTCTTTCATAGTGCACTCAAAATAACATAATAATTATAGATTATAAAGAACCTTCACTTTGATTTTCTAGATTCACATACAGAAATTTTCTTAAAACAAAACAAATGACCACCTTTTGGTGATAACTAGGGATAACATAGTAAACAGAATCTTTAATAACTATAGAGCTAACTCTAACATTTCAGAACTACACAATACTCCTTGCAGCATACCGTGATCGAGAACTCTAACATATTCATGACCAACAGCCACGACATATGATGCCTGGGTATCCTGAATAATTCACACAACAGTGTAACTAGACTTCTGCTAATTACTAAATAACTCAATATACAGATTATTGTTTCCTTTCTATAGATGATTAACCCTAACTCATGTAACCACTTCTCAAAAAAAAATCCTGGTTGGGATATACAGAATTCTAAAGATTGAAAAACTGAACAAATAAAAGAAAAAATCTCTGATCATATGACCTATCTAGTCAGAACAGAGGTAAACACTTCTTCTTTATACAAAGAACATAAGCTTGTTTTTCTATAACTGTTGGATAATCAAATTTACGACCCTTTTTTTCTTGAATCTTGAGAATTTATCGCTCAGATCTATCTTAACCTCTTTTAACTCATCTACGAGTTCCTACAGATGGCACTACAAGCCTTAACAAGCAATATTTTGAGAAAAAAACCTTTGGCCTTTATTTGAGAGGAAAGGAATTCAGATTTTAGATAGACAGATAATTATTGCAAGATACTAGAATATAAGTCAGATTGCTTGGTTATATAACTATACTTTCTATAGAAAATAACGATGCATTCAAAAAATTCAGATGCTTAAACAACAAAACACTGCATGAAAGTATCCAGGACATACTACACATGCAAGGCAACAAATATTACTTGAAGTCATTGATCGCTAACCATGCTCTCATACCAACTATGACACCCCTAATTTTTAAGGTCATGTTCGGCATGGGAATAGGGATATCCCACCCTCATAAGCCTCAGACAGACCAAAATGCAGATCAATATATGCAGAATTCACATATGACAGATACAGATGATGTCAATAAACTTATGATCATACTTCAGGGCTCCATGCCCAGTAGTATAATGTATATTAATTAACAGTATATGTATATATGTTATACAATTCATATGCCATTGGGCATCATACCCATGTACACAGAATGAATGGATCTATACAGAAAAAAATGCCTAGGTGATTGTACTGAGTATCTAGCGCTTTGATGCTCCACACAAAAACTCATAAAATTTACAACAACTAGAAAATTGTGGTAGGGTGAGTTTGAAGAAACTCAGTAAATAGATACATAAAATAGGAAATATATCAAATCATACAAAAAAAAGTATGCGTTCAGATTTTCCTACAATAACAAATCTTGTATTTCAAAGATGCATCCATATATAAAAATATAACTTGTTTTCTTAGTAAAACCATGTATCATATATAAAATAAAATAATTTAGAATTTAGTATGTATCCAAAAACAGGACGGGTAACAAAATACAATATCAGAAAATAAAAATTCTTTCAAGTCAGAAATCTAATCTAGATATAGTTATAAAATATCATACACGACATCAACTACCCTTTTTTATGTTTTTAGAGTAATAATTTCGGGATGTCAGAAAATCAAATATGCGTACAGAGATGTAATCAGAGATCAGGGTCAGAATACAGACCGTCCTTTGCCCCCTACTTCTCACATGGACCGGTACCTTCACAGAACATATAATAAAATGTTATTTTAAAACACATGTACTTCCTCCCTTATGGCTCCCGGTTAGGGTAAGAAAATACGAAATATAGGTTAAAACTGGATATCAGAAGCAAAGGAAAACAAAAACAGAGGAAATGAGAAATAGATATAATAACTTTTAAATAAGTCATATAATCTTCAGACTACACAGAATATAGATTTTATCAGAATATCAGATGATATTGATTTATCAGAGTATATAGGTTTTCTTTATTGATATATAATTAAATCGAAAACAGATAGTCTTTTTTTTAATAAAATATAACATTTATATATAAAAAAATCTTAAGAAATCAGAAATATAAACAGAATAGAAATATGTAAATAAAATCAGAAACAGAGGAAAAATGCAATGCCCATAAATGGACCTTAAGATCGAAATCTCCATCAACTCCCCACAATAGTATATGAAGTACAAAAGTGCTAACATTACATCCAAAACAACACACATATAACTTTACTGGCCAATATCACATATTTTTATAATACAAATATCTTAAGAATAAATCAAGTAGATCCATAAACGGGTAACTGCTCATACTATAATATATTTAGTATGTGAAATCAGATATCCATAATAAAATCACAAATAAGGACCAACTCTTGGTCACAACACACTGTCTCTATCAACACTTTCGATTCTTAGGAAATTTAAGTTTGTAAGCATATATAAATATATCAATATATGTATACACATATTCCTCACATGCAAGTATAAAACAGGAAAAACATAATCTCTCAGTTTAATCATAAGCATTTCTACCACATTTCAAACATCAACAATAATATGAATTAATACGTAGCAAAATCTGTTCACATCGATAGAATATAGCTTTTAAAGCATCAGAAAATATGCTATATTCATTTCTTTATCAGAAAGAATAGAAGCTAATGTCATATCATTTTAATAAATCTCAATACACATTCAAACTAGTGTACATAATAAAATATGATCGATTTCTCTTCCTTACAACTTTCACATTATATGGATTATACAGACATCCGAAATATAACAAAAACGTTTAAGAGCTTGATTACCTTAAAATTTAACCATAACTTATAAAACTTATTTATAAGTTAAATATCAAAAATGATTTATCACATTTATATTTCAAGTCACTTAACACCATATCCTTCAACAATAATAATGGAACATATATAGTCAAATATTGAAATAACTCAAGTATAACTAAATTAGTACACTCACAGATATAATTATATTAATAAAATAATCAAAAATATCGAAATTCAAAGAAAATAAACACACTTACCATACATCATTCACAATGAAATCGGAACCAGCCAATATGAATACAATAACCACTCCCTCAACGCATCTAGAATATAGTACACAATCCATTACCAAAATAATCGTAACATAATTCAGAATTTACTTGAATCCAAACATTTGACAGAATTTTTTTACTACATTTAGCAGTTAACAAATTATACTAATAGCTATACGCTAATTATAACTTTAATTAGCCTATACCAATAATAATTTGGATTTTCGACTATCAGAATAGTAATTCGTAGTAAATAATAATTTGATATTAAAAATTATTCTAAATATATTAATAAGCTCATAATGAAGCTGATAAGCTTACCACTAGGTTGATTTGACCCTCAGATGTCCGGATTGTGAGCAATCACAAAATTCTCAAATTCGTAAACAGTATCCATATTACCCATCCAACCAAAACAACCATCAAATCAAGTAAAATAAGGGTGTAGCATGTTTAGAATGATGAGTATTTGTGATTTTTAGCATCAAACGGGAGATTAAACGGTTGAGAATTGAGAAAATTGAAAGAAAGTGATGAAAACCCACAATGGAAGCTAAGCTTGGAAGCTTGACGAGAAGGAAGTTTCATGGGGAGAAGATGACACCATCAACCTTTTTAACCTTTAATAAACATCTATTAAATTGAGTTTGGCCTTTGGACAACTTTTTGGGCTGGTTTGGCCCAACCCAAACCCAATATATTACATTTGCTCTCTTGTGCAAGCTATCTTATTTTCCTTGCTTTAATTCTCTCTCCTCAGACCTTCGATTTTCATTCTGTTTCTTTTTGTGAAATCTTTATTCTGTAATATTTCTGTAGAAACAAACAGCTCATCATTTGGACTTTCCAATCAATGAAAATTTGTATTTGAAGATTGACTGGGCAATTGAAGCCTTTAAGAACAAAGTTTCCAAATATTTAAATTTTTGTCAAAATCTTACAAATCAATTTCTAAACATATGTGTCATATCAATAACTCAATAATCAATGCTTGGTAGTATATTTTCTCACTTGACAAAAATATCCCCTATACACAAAATGACCAAAATACCCTTGTCTCAAAAACGAGTTATTACAGCTTTTTGGTGTTTTGAAAAATCTCTATATTCTCTTAAGAACTCAAGGTATTTAGGCTGTGAATTCTATATTCGAAGTTTGTTGTTGTGACCCAAATTCAATCAACAAAAAGAAACCGATATTTAGAACAGGAGAAACTCGTAAATCTTTATTTTAACAGTCTTATTTTATTATTTTTCTAACACAAATGAGTATAGATTGCAATCCAACAACCTGAGGTTGTGTCAGCCAGATACCTACAAGATAATCTGATCGCCGTTGACATTACATCTTCGGATGATTCTACCCAGATTCATCTAGATTGATATGACAAAAATAGTCAACCCTGATGTTCAAGAGCTACAAAACTTGCAATCTACTTGCGAAGATTGGGTTGTATTCCAGTTACATTTATTGTGCCTTCCTTAATGAAAGAAAGTTTAATTAATTGATTATATAGACAAGCGCAAACAATAATCTAAACCATGATCTAATTAATGTTTGGGTTATTGATTTACAAAATTGATCAACCATGGAGTTGCTGAAGAATCCACGAGAAGCTTGAGTAAGCAAGTTCTAGAGTTCTTTGATCTTCCTCTTGAGTCAAAGAAACACTGGGCAGAGAAACCAGGAAGTATTGAAGGCTGTGGTCAAGCATTTGTTACTTCTGAAGAGCTGAAACTAGATTAGAATGACATGATCTTCCTCAGAACTCTTCCTTATGAAATCAGAAACTTAAATTTATGGCCTCAACAATCCTCAAGTTCAGGTAATTAACCATATAAACAAAGAATACACTTATTCTTCTAAATTAATTAATTAGTTAAGATTAGTTGTCAACAAAAGATTTTTTTTTTTCTCTTTTGGTTTGTGTTAGAGAAAGACATATTCTGAAGGCAGGACGAAAGTTGCAGCTTCTTTAACATGGTTCATTGCTATGGGGCTTGAGCCTGAGGCTCATCAAGAAATCTCCAATGCTTAACAAGAACGAAGATATGATGTGAGGATGAATTTTTATCCTCCGTGCTGGAATCTGAGCGAGTCATTAGGTTTTCACCACATACTAACATCGATGGGTTACTCTCTTGCTCGATTATGGCAATAGCAACATGCCGGTTTTACAAGTTCTGAAGGATGGGCATCAGTTCACAGCCTATACTGACTACCCAATATTAAGAAAAGCATAGAATGAGGGTGGAGGAGAGCGCAGATGCTTGGGATTGAATACTGTTCCTGATATTAAGGGGTTACTGTATACGAACTTGGAGAATATTGTTCACAAAACGAAAGTATTATTCATAAGGAGGCAAAAATATTGTTTAAGAGCCGGAAGAAAAATGCTACTTATGGCTAGACCTGTCAAACGGGCCAGCGGTCCGCGAGCCGGCTCGGCTCGGCTCGGCATGGCATTTAGGTGGGTTAGGACCAAAAATAATTGGCCCGTTTAATTCGCGGGCTTTTTTGGCTTGGTCCGTTTAACCCGCGGGTTAAGTGGGTCAGCTCGTTTAACTCGCGAGCCGGCTCGTTTAACCCACCTAATTAAAAAAAATTAATTTAATTTTTTTTAATCTTTA
>JAVXUL010148418.1:0-14290 GCA_035590515.1 Trichilia minutiflora
CACATACATACATAACATTGGCCCCCGGCCATCCAATCTCAATATCAATACATACAATGGGCCTCTGGCCTCACAATCATAATATCAATGTATACAATAGGCCTCTGGCCTCACAATCTCAATATCAATGCATATAATAGGCCTCCGGCCTCACATTCATGATAATCTAGGTTTTATCACAACCTATCTCTATCACAAACAAAGGGCCAACCCGGCTACCACACAACATTTATCCAATGCCTCCTCATTTCAATTATATATTCACATACATACATTCACATATATATATCCACATACTATTCTGTAGTATTTTACTCATTCATAAATAACAATAAATGAGGTGAAGAAAAGAATGTCCATTCACTGTCCTGGGGTGGGAAACCACCCTCTCGGTATCCTCCTTGCGGCGGAGATCCTCCCGTCTCGGCTACCGCTCCTGGATACACATACAAACATACATCATAAAGTGCATGCATGCTCATGCAATCCACTCGCACCTCTCTCCCTCTCTCTCTATCCTTCTCTCTCTAACTTACTGTTCTCACACTAATTTCACTTTAAATATCTGTTTTTCATCAATTTCAACACCATTAGCTAAACAAATCCTCTAATTTACCATTACAAGTGATAAATTAGAAAACTTCCAAATTCTAGGGTTTTGTGAACAGTGACACGATCATCTTTTCTCTAGATTTATGTGCAATAATAGCTCAATCAAGAGAGATAAACTGGGGAACAAGTTTACCTAGACCCGTAGATAAGCTTTGAGCCCCGATCGACTTGAATCCCTCTTTTTGGTTACTATTCACTATCACCCTTTCTTCGTGATTCCTCACGAACTATCGCGTGAAATTCTGATCAGAGATTGGTTCTGAGTTCTGGTGTCGATTCTAAGTTCATAGGAACTGAAATGGCAAAGTTTGGTGGAGGAATGGAGGAGATCAGTTCACAGGTGATTGAGAGAGTTTTTTACTGTTTCTAGTAGAGAGAGAAGCTGAAAATTCAAAATGAGGAAGACAACCTGTCCCCGTGCATATATGCTATGAAATCCCTCAAAGGTGTCGATACGTTTTAAAACGTATCGATACCTTTGGCCTTTTTTCTGTAACGTGTCGATACGTTTGCCCTAACGTATCGATACCATTAGCCAGAACACTGTTCACAAGCCTGTAGGGTGTCGATACCTTCCTCAATGTATCGACACCTTTAGTCACAAATGGGTTTCATCACCGTCACCAACGTGTCGATACCCCTTGTCAACGTATCGATACCTTGGGCACTATTCACTGTTCATCATGCCTTCAAGGTGTCGATACCTTTCACCAAAGGTATCGATGCCTTGGTCCCAACAGTAAACGTATCGATATCTTCCTCAAAGTTATCTATACTTATAGCTTCAACTTCAATATGTCGATACGTTTCCCTAAACGTATCGACATCTTTGCTTCTGGTCCTCCTTCCAAGGACTATAACTTCAAATGGCCATAACTTTTAGTTCAGATATCCGCTCGAAACCCATAATATATCAATGCGAAGCTCTCTTAGAGTTCTACAAAAACAATAAGAACTATTTCTCAATTGAAGATGATTTGTGGGTCAAAAATTCATATCTTTCTCATTAACTCATATCCTACACCAAAATCTTATTCAAGACATCTCCTTCAAGTTTTATACCCTCTCGTGCACAATCTAACCATGAAGACATGCACAAACATTCTTGAGGGATTTACTAATATGTTCATAATGCTAAGGGATGAATTTCACATAAAAACTCGATCCATTGGCCCCATATCAGAATCATATATTCATATTTCAATATGAAATTCAAATTAAATTTAAATCAATAAAATCATCGATTATATTACATTAATAAATCATCTTAATCATATAAAATCTCATTTGATTTCAAGCCATCAGTATACATAAAAATCAAAATAAATAATATATCAAATCATAAAATACTTTTTCTATGAAAATTCTACCATAAAAAAAGGGCGCTCCCGATCACCATACAAAACTATTACTCTGCCTCCACATGAAAACATATACTATTATCTAACTTCCTAAAACACTAAAATATAAACTTTTTATGAAATGTTCAAATAGATAATTAAATAAATATTTGAAATAAGAAAATATCCGTTTACAGTGCTAACTAAAAAACGCCGAACTAACTCAAATTATTGAGAGTTAATTAGTCACTCCCTCGAAAGCATCTAAAGATAACGATAATAACATAAAATCAATATTTCATTAATAAAATCTTTATTTATTATAAATTCAAATAAAAATAAATTATTTCACTAAAACTATATAAAAATTATCATAAAACACCACCGTTAAAAAAAATTTGTAACTGTACAAAATCAGAAAGCTCCCAAAGTAATCTTAAATCTTGTACAACCATCAAAAGGCAACATATGCCAACCAATAATAATAATAATAATAATAATAATAATAATAATAATAATAATAAATGCCTATACAAGTACTCACTTTTACATAAGCAATCATGTCATTAAATGCTTGCTTGTACTGGATAACATTTAACTATTAAACTTAGCAAAATTAAATAAATTGTTCAAAATATATGCTTAAAATTCTAGAGGTTACTCAAACAACAACCCAATGAATAATGAAGGTGTACAAGCCTTTTATATCAAATTTACAAGCTTACGGTCAAAGAATCAGTTTTTCATCAAACAAAACCTTGCTTCACAAACTTTATAAGAAATTGCTAATCTACCATATAATTACATGCAACAAAAAAAAAAAAAATATCCCTCCATTTTCAATAACTTAGCCTCAAAATCTTAACTTTACAAGAAACTAACTCAAAAAATAAATAAAAATCATACAACAAAATTCAAATAAATAACATTATAAAAGCCTAGTGAGTTTTGCAGCATAATAAGAAAGAATCAAAGGAAATATGAACTGATCGTGATTAAAACGAGAAATTAAGAAACAAATTCAAATATGATGACAAGAATACCACTTAGCTTATAAACTAATTAAAAATTCAATCTTAAAAAAAAAAATCGATAACATAGACTGTAAACTAATCACATAAACTGTTACAGAAAAACAATTTCACAAAACACAAAAACAAGCCAAGATCGCCCTCATCTACACGAAAAACACAAAATAAAAACAAAAATAGAACAGCATTGTATAAAATCAATCAAGTGAAGCTTGTATGTTGTAAAGAGTGATGAGAGTAAGTGATTTATTAAAAAAAAAAAAAGGGGCGATTTAAACAGTAAAAATCAAAGAAAATAAAAAGAAAGAATTTGGATTTGGGGAAAAAAAACTGGCTTTGCCGTCTAGCAGCCAATTTGACAGATGATGAACAGTGACTCATTTTTTATAAAATGGCTAAAGCTTTGAAAAGACAACAATGCCCCTATTTTATCCATATTTATTTCTAAAATTAATTTCTCTCTTGTTTGATATCCAATTCTACTCGGTTTCTTTCTATTTATTCTTGTATAAGTCTAATTTAATATAAAAAAAATAGATTACAAATCGATTATCCCGATCAAAAGAAATTTAAATTTAAAGTTCAGGTGTTTAATTAAAAACTGAAGAGAAAATTTTCAAACTCATCCAAAATCAATCAATTTTATCTGAACTTACTCAAAATACTTAATAAATAATAAAATAACATAAATTAATCATTTTTAGTACCTGAACAAATATTTTTTAAAAATAACAAAAATGCCCCTGAAGAGTAAAATGACAAAAATACCCTTATTTTGAAAATTAGGGTGTAACATTATCATTTCAGTAACCTACAATGCAAACCAAAATCCGTTCTCCTCTAATTTCTTAAAATTTCTATCAATTAAATTTTCGTTTCTTACTATAAAATACTAGTACTAAACGCCCATTACGACTTACAAGCATTATTTAGTGAATTTGACGAAGGAATCGATAAGGAGAATGAGAGAGATGTTCGGATCTTGTTTATGATTTTGGGATTTCATCACTTTGAAGCCACCAAAACTTTCTAGAGTTAAATCTAATCCTTTGGGTAAGTTTGTGAACATCTTATGACCTTGATTTTATGATTAATTAAAAGATTGAAATGTTAGGGTTTATTATTCCTTCATTTGATTTATTTTTATTTATATAAATTCGAGTTACATTGCATTATTTAGGGCATAAAGCTTGAATATACACATTTAGATCATGAGTATTGTGAAATAGGAAAGTTAGGTGTAAAAAATAAGAAACTTGGTTACTATGAGCATATTTTTTACTGTACAATCGATGATTTGATATAATTTTGATGAAATAGAATAGAATTAAGATAATTAAGTAGAATAAAAGAATCAATTATGAGTTTATAGAGGAATCGGATGTGGCTTGCATAAAAAATTGATAAAATGATAATACTCAATTTGATAACGAATGGGACATTTTCATGCATTGTACGTGCATAATTTATTGATTTTATGAGATTTTGTTAATGATTTTGTTAATGATTTTCTCTTCTTTATTTATTAATTTGGCCTTGCGTGTTATAATGATATTGATTTTGTCTTGTGTGCCATGATTTTTTTGGTTTAACCTTATGTGCCACTTATATATGGATTTTGGTCATGTAAGCCATGCGATCGATTTCTTTGTCATGCAACTTAAAATAAAGTGAGTGGGATCCAACAGACCTATAGATATAACGATAGATCATGCAGTCTAAAAAAAGATAGTTGAGATCTAATACTCTCATAATATGTAGCATATTACTGTATATAAATATATATATACACACATACACACACATACACCCCTTTATTGGTTGCGGATTATTTATACAGCTTGAAATAAAGTAGATGAGATCCTAGAGATTGAGAGAAGGCCTTGATATTTCGATTCATGATGATACATCAATCGTATTTCGCTATACCACATCTATTTTACAATCGAATTTCCTCTTCTAATGAGTATTTGAATGCTAAAAAGGTTTCTTGAAAAGTTCTTATATATTATTTTGTTTATTGTCCACTCACTAAATATTTTTTAATACTCACCCCTCTTTTTCCTATATTTCAGGTTAGTGCATTCAGTTGAAAGGTAAGATAGTGTTTGTCAGAGTTTTCTTATGATTTAAGTACTTTACTTATATGATTGTATGCTTGGTCCACTGAAATATTTGAATTAGATGAATTTAATAGTTGTTGAATGATTTTGTATATTTTTATTTTACTCAATCGAGTATGATTTCATAATGATATCATTTTAGTTTGAATTGTATTAAAATTAGACAATGATTTGTATTTAATTTTAGTATTGTAATAGATTTGAAATATTCTGAATTATTTGGAATTTTGATATAAATAAAAAATTAATTGAAAATAAGTTTTTATTAATGCCTTACTTATTCTTAGAATATATTCTAAATAATAGAATGTATTTCTCGAGTTTACAATGATTATCATATGGATTGATTCGTAGCATCAGGGATGAAAGATGTTCATTAAATAAATCCTTCTATTAAAACAATCATTTAAAAATCATTATTTTCATCTTATACTTTACTTTTATATTAAAATTAAGATGACTAAATAACACATTTTAATTATCAATATATAAAATTTATTATTTAATAAACATTATCTATATTTATATTTTTATTATTTTATTTTAAAAATATTTTTAATACGCTCTCACTTTATCCTTCTTTATAAATTTTTAATAAAATGCATAATGTCATTTTTTTACTTTATTTTTAATTTGAATAAATTATTTGCACACTAATTTTTCAAATAGTTAATAATTTTTTAGAATATAAATTTTAATGGATATGACTCATATATCTTTTCTTACAAGTATTTTATTTTATTTTTATGTTAGGGATACAACCAAAAAAATATCCTAAAGTAAATTTGGATTAAAACAATTAATCCTCACAAAAAGTATTTTATTTTAATATTATTATTATAATGATTAAATTATGCTAAAAGAGTATTCAAGTAATTTTAAATAATGAACTAATGGTGTTAGTCATTAGAGATTTATAGGAGATTCCTAAGGTATTTTGCAAAAAGTTTCTTAAATTAAAAATTTTTTAGACTTAAAGGATGTATATGAAAATATTTCACAATTTAAAAAGTATTTTACTATTAATTAATGCAAACACTCTCAATGATATTTGACAACAATTGATTTTCACTAACCATGGAAGAGATTTTTAATTATTTCTTTTAAACTGATACATTCTCACAAACCTTAGGAAAAGGTTTGTGAAAATATTTATTATTTGGTAAGAAGATAGAGAATAAAAACATGAAAATAAATTATTTTGTTACTTATAAATTGATATAAAAAAAACATAGAAATTATAAAAGTGGATCATTTTATAAGCATTAAAAAAACACATAAATAAAATATTTTAGATAAAATATATTTATTTTAACTTTTTTACCAACGGATATGTAAATAATTTTTTTTCATTTCATCAACAAAGGAATTAAAAGAATAGTAAAAATATATTATTTATTTAATTTTTTCTTATTATAGGCTTAACTAATATAGATATAACATATTGGTGTTATAAATACAAACTCTTAATTTTTATACAAAAAAGTTATATGTTACTTTCATATGTCTCATATAATTTCTTTACTTTTACTCTTATAAATTTTTACTTTTACTTATATTAAATATAAAATATATAATAATCATGTAATTTTACTGCAAAATTTATACAAAAATCATGTAATGACAACTTATTTCTTTAATATTATTGATAGCATATCATTGTACATACATATAATAAAATGCTATCACAAATATATATATATATAACCTTAAATTGATGTGTAGGATGTAAATCCTAAACAATTTTTTTTAAATTTCATGTGGCAAAGTTATAGTATTATATCTCATATAATTTCTTTTTTACTCTCATAAATCTTTGCTTACTCTTGAAAAAATATTTGATGTATCATTTAATAAATTTGGATCAATTGTTAATCTAATTTACTTAATTTTTTAGAAATTTTTTGACATGCATATAATTTTAATTCACCATATCATATTGCCATGTTAAAATGTTATACATGAGTTTATATCTGTAATATTATTAATATCAAATAATTATTATCTATATAAAAATTTCTATTATTAAGTTTACTAAGGATGCAAGATTTTCTCTACTCTCTTTTAATTATTTATTATTTTTAAAAAAAATTTGATTATTTAAAATATTTAAATTTCGTTTTACTTGATGAGTATCGTTCAATTAATTATTAAAAAAATATTAAAACTAAATCTAAAATATATATATTCAATTTATATATTCTAAATTTAATCCATTGGACTAGTGGTAGCTATGCATGGAAAAAGAAACTTTCTCTACCCTTAATTACGTGAGAATCAAAGTTATTTGCCAGTTCTTGACCTCTCTTCTCGTTTCAAACTCTTTCTTAAAATACGACTAAAATATGAAATGGTTTTGTTATGATTTTTAATGGTCTGAGGGTGAAACAGAAAATCCAAAATCTCAAATTGAAGATTTTGTTTTGAGGATATTGGACAAAAATCTAAAATTTTCTTCTAAAATAATGTGAAAGCAAACAATGTGAAAGGGGCAATCGCAATTACGTAACAATTGTGCCTGGTCTTTTCTGGAAAACCCTTGCCTAAATCATTATATTCTTTCAGAAAATTGTGAAAAGTCGCGATGCCTACAGCCTACACAATAGGCAATAGACAATTTAGATACCTCGTATGCAAAAGAATAAAATAAAAAAACGCCGACCGAGAGGGGAAGGAGCCGTGAACCAAAGCAAATTCCCAAGAAAACGAAATGATAACAGTAATAGGCAGCTAAAGGGGAATCTTTTTCTGTCGAGGCTCCAGAAAACAAGTGCATTTATCCATTGGGTCGATCAATCAAAATGACTACCATGATCTCCGACGTGACGCACTATCTTTTGCAGGAACTTTACGTCCCTTCATGTTGAAAAGGGGCGGAGATGGCACCAATAACGGGAACTATTACTGTGCCACGCAAAAAGTCCAAAACCGGAGTCACGAACAAAGTGGAGCTGTTCTTTCGTGACGTTTCATCAGAATGGAAGCAAAATCAGCACCGTCTGATTCACTTTATGTAAAATTGTAAGTTTCTTTGAGATGTAGAAAATAACATAGTTCTCCCGTGTTGGAGATTCGTATTTTTTGTTTTTTCCTATGGCTGTATTAAGGAACATGTTTGATGCTGGGGATTAATTTTCTCCGAATATGCCCAACAAAGTCAAAGAAGAAAAATAAACAAACAGTGGGTGGGCAGAGAGGTGGAGAAAAACGTGTTTGACTTGGGAGTTAATCAGAAGCCTAAATATTGACTTCCGACCAAAACCCCACAAATTATGGATATAAATTTCATATAATTTTTCATAGAACTTATGATTCGATTGAGTAAAGAAAGCAGAATCTCCAGTAATCTATAAAATCAAGAAACTAAAGTCACTAAGGAAATAAGTTGGCATATCCACCCAGACCCAGATGTGGAAGCAAGAAAATTAAAAAAAAATTTATGAATTGGTAGTTTTCCCCCGCTCATGATGGTGAATGGACATTCATGGGTTGGGAAGATTCATCATCATATTAGAACACAAAGTATGCTTTACGGCATGACTTTGGTTGGATGACCATTAAAAATAACATTATATCAGACAATGTCCAGCATGGTGGTTGGATTCACACGAAGAATCTCATCCCCAACTGTGTTCACAAACTTTCTTTTGTTTGGTCTAAAATCATTGCTTCCGGAGATTTTCTTTTTCATTTCAATCTTCTTTCTCGCACGCTTTCTGTTGGAAATTTATGTTGCAAATATAAATATTATGTAAATATTTAGAAAGAAGATATTTCTAATTCTTTTTGTTAGATATACATGTGCCGTTAGAAAACTTCTTGTCGTACCTAAATTTTTTTGGGAGAACAATGTTAAGCACCCCACAAATTTTATTTTCGTTTGGTGGTCGTTGGAATCGACGGATTTCATCTCACGTTAATAAGTCCTCCGCAATAATCGTTTTTAAATTGCTTAAAATAATAGAGTAAAAATAAGGATTAATACCAGCTTTTTAACTTTAAAACTTTGATATTTAAGTTAAGTTTGGAATTTAGGAAAAAAAAAAGGGAACGAAACTTTAGCAAAAAAGAAAGAGTATATAAATACCAACTCAAAATAAGTGTATCGTTTACTATTATATCAACTCATTTTACGACGGAAAAGTACTAGTATATATAGTGATTGGTAAAGCATTCTCCCAAGCCTTCATACATGTGATCATTGAAGAACGAGGAATTAGTATTCATCAGAGAAGTGTGTTAGCGGCAGATAACAAGTCACTATTCCATTATTGCCTATAGGTTGGAACTGGTATAATAATTATCTTGACTATGACTTATGGAACACTAAACCTTACATATGATGTAACAGTTTTACAATAACCTTGAGGTTTGTGTGTGAGTGTGACCCCTCTTTGCTATCTTTATTTTTAGGTTAGAATCTAAATGAGGTCGGGGCCATTATTCTTGACTTGAGACTTAACATTGACGAGGATGAGGATGACTTTTATTAGAGTCGAGAATCTTAGGTTATCCCACAAGATCTCTTCCCTATTTAAAAGTTGTCTTCGCGCCTTGGCGGTTAGGAGGTTGCAATTGTGAGATCGACAATGGGTGGCCAACAATATAGCCCAGATTTTTATACCTAACATAAGTCCTTTAAGTTTTTATAAAAACAAAGTTTTGGTGAAAATTTGCAACTTTTTTCGACCCAAAGTTAGTGTTGGGGGTACGCCTTTTCTAGCCATCGAGATCATTTGAATTTTAAATTTTCTACAACTATAGGGTTCATTTACACTATGGGTATCGTTTCTTGTCCTTCTAATTATGAAAATGCACGAAATTTAAATATGTCATTTTAGATTTCATAATAGTGCCACATATTACTTCGAGTGTGGATGGCATTGATGATAGCTCGTCTTTTCTTAATATCACATTATTGCAAGTTAACATGGCACAATCTAGTTATTTGAAATTCAACGATTAAAGTTGTCTATGCCACCTTATTGCACCCCTGGATATTTATAAATACTCCCTATTTTGTTTCTTTCTTACGCTTGTTCACATTACCTATAAAAACACTTCTAAATGAATATCGATGCTATTCAAGCTTTTCAAGTTTTTGAAGTTTTCTTTTTCTCTGCCTTTTAATAGCAACAAGTGACTCCCTTACCTTTTTAAACACACACACACACATACATAAACACCCACCCACATATATATGTGTGTGTGTATATATATATATGTATATGTATATTGTTTCTAGTACAAGTCTGTTTAGGAAAATTTTTATTCGATAATATAGGTTAGGGCACAGATTGTGACATTAAAATTATTGTTTTTACATGGTGATCAAAGGGTGTGGGTTTTATAAGATAACGAGGTAAGCCTAAGGTTAAGTTTCGGGTTAGATTCGATAATTTCGGGTGCGCGGAGGGAATGGTATAGGGGTGTAACCTTGGTAATTAGTATTAGTATCGTATACCCTAAAAACTATTCTTGTTTTTGTCTTAAGGGTATTTTGTATTATATTACTATTTATATGTATTGAACACATAATTAATAAAAAAATTATTTCTTTTTTATATGTGTAAGTTGATTTCTCTGTTCAATTATACTAATGAACAAAATATGCATATGAATATTCAGATAAT
The DNA here is from genome assembly GCA_035590515.1 of Trichilia minutiflora. NCBI lineage: Eukaryota > Viridiplantae > Streptophyta > Magnoliopsida > Sapindales > Meliaceae > Trichilia > Trichilia minutiflora. The sequence continues at coordinate 10,740 of JAVXUL010148418.1, forward strand.
AATAATTATCAAATTAGTTTTCTAATAACATGATATCGACTGGACATTGATATCATATAGTAGACATATTGAATATCTCCTATAAATATCATGAAATGATATTAATACGAGTGACAATGAAAGTCATATCACTAGGATATTAACGTGGATTAACAATTAACCAAAAAAGTGATGAATAATAAAGAATATACGTAATCAATGATTTGTTATTTGATTATACTAATGTATGAAGTAATCCTTTACTTGAGACGTTATAGTCGTTATCCGATATAGATGTATATGATTCATATAGTGTATAAATGCATAACTAATCCTATCTTGTACACAAAAGTCATTTTGATCATGTGTTATTTATATTAAGATGCAAATGACTATTAAGATGAGATTCGTTGACTTGATATATTAGATCTTAAGTTTTCGCTGACTCGATCCAAATTTTACTTTTTAGTTGAACATTAATAAATACCTGAAACCTAAAATCCTAATCGGGGAACAATGAAAGTCATGCGAAAGAGTTCGTGATAACAAGTTTAGTATGCATAGATAAATGTCTGCGAAGACACTAAGTTTGAGATTTTAACATTTTGTAAGCCCTTACTTGATTATTGTATAAATAGTAATTTTATGAATTTTATAATTGAAGGTTCTATGGCCTAAATTATGCTTAAATTCTAAGGTTTTCATGCTAAAACCCTAGGTCAAAATAGAAGAAAATAAGAAAGTTTTCATGAAATTACCTTAGGGCTTTGGTTAAATAAGTTGTATGCTTGAAGATGAGATGAAGATAAGAGCCAAAATCTTAACTCCTCTTCACTTTACATCATCCTCTTCTCTTCTCCATCATGACCGAACAAGCTAAGAGAGAAAGATTGATTTTTTTGCTTTTTGGATGCGGTTGACAACATATTCGACTGAGAATTCCAGGTACCTCTGTTCAAATCGAGTTTCTAATTGAATGTCGATATGATATCTTGATTAAAGGTCAATGACCATTGTATAATATTGCCATATGATTGACAATTCAAAGGAGAATTGAGATTAGAGATTTTAACAGTCCATGAACCTATTTCTCGATCAGGATATGACGACGAAAGGATATCTGTAAAATATGTCCCTTAGTATTATAGGTATAGTAATAAATCTCTCATGAGTTTTTGTTCATGTCGTAGTATGTAGATCATACGTGAGAGGGTATGATAACTTGAATTTATTTTTGAGAAGGTGTGTGGTATAAAATATGAGTATATAAGAAAAAATTAGATTTTTGACCCCAAATTCATCTTCAATTAAGAAAAAATTCTATATTTTTTTTGTAGATCTCAAAGAGATCTTTCCGTTGATATATTATAGGATCTGTGAAGATATTCCAGTCAAAAGTTATGGCCATTTAAAGTTATTATCCCAAAATAAAGAAAACAGGAGAAAGTATCGATATATACTGTGTTGATGTATCGATACTTGACTCTGGGGGGTGGAATGTATCGATACTTGAGGGAAGTATCGATACCCAGGATTGGAAGTATCGATACTTAAATGCAGAGCAAAAAAAATCGATACTTGAGGGAAGTATCGATATCTTGTGGTCAGGATGAATAATGAAAGTATTGATACTTTATGAAAGAAGTATCGATACTTGGGGCTTCAGTAAAACAAGTATCGATATATGGACTACTCATGTATCGATACATAAACAAACTGGAATGTGAACAACCCCCTTTCTGTGGTGAAGTATCGATACATAGAGGGTCTATATTGATACATGATGATGTGTCGCACGTCTGGACATATTTCAGAGGGATATTTTAGTCATATTAGGGCCCTTATATATGAGAGCATAGGGGCCATCTTCCCTATTTTTCCTCCTCTTTTCTCTCTCGTCTATAAATCCTTCTCTCTCACTATCCAAACCATTTCTCAGTCAAATCTCCACCAAACTTCATCATTTCAGTTCTATGACCTCATAATCAACACCAGAGTACGGGAAACTCCTCTAATTGGAGCTCTGAACAATGATTTGAGAGGAATTGACAGAGAGGAGTCGTGGATAAACAATAGTTAAAGAGAGAGAAACACTCAAAAAAGGATTCTAAGCTCACCTACAAGCTCGGGTAAGTTTATTCCCTAACTTATCTCTCTAATTTGAGCTATAATTTTGCATAGATTAAGAAACAGGTAGCTCAAACACTGCTCACATAACCTTAGAATTTGGGGGTTTCCTCATTTATCAACTAGATTGGTAAATTAAAGAGTTTATGCTTTTATCGGTGTTGAAATAACTAAGAATAACGTGAAAAGAGGGTGAAAACGTATAAGGGTAGTAAGTGGTAATAGAGAGAGAGAAAGAGAGAGAGCAAGATCATGCATTGTCACATTCATGTATATCATTGTAGATTGTTGAATCTATGTTTGTTTGTGTATCCAGGTGTGATAACAGAGGCTAGAGAGTCGTCGTCGCGAGGAGGACATCCAGAGGGTGGTTTTTCACCCTAGTAGGGTGAGTAGACACACTTTCTCTCCTTCGTCTCTTTAAATGCTTTTTAATTGAGTATTATACTTGAGACTGTATAGCATATGTATATCTATATGTATATATGTGTGTGTGTGTGTGTGTGTGTGAAACTGAAATAAGGAAGGGTTGGAATTGATATTGTGTGGTGGTCGGGTTGACCCTTTTTTATGATAAAGATAGGATTGTTATGAATGATTGATTACCATGAAATATGAGACCGGAGGCCTAATGTGTATATTTTGATACTGTGTTATAAGATTGAGGCCGAAGGCCTATAGTAAATGATATTTTATATAATGATTGTGGGTGTGGTATAGTCAATGATAAAGATTACAAACAATGGTTGGGGTGTCATGAGTATGTTTTAACCTTGCGTGCTATAGTGTTGTTTTCTATTTAGCCTTGTGAGCCACAGATGATTGAGTTATTAGTTATGTGCCATGTTAGAGATATTATGGGTGAGGATTGTCTATACAACTCAAGGTGGAGTGGATGGAATCTGATAGTCCTAGGGTGAAGATTAACCATACAGCTCAGGATAGAGCAGGTGAAATACAACAGACTCAGGAATATAGATTGGTCATACAGTCCTAGATAGGATAGGTGAAATCTAACATGTCTAGGCTAAAGCATGCTAGTCATTTATATATTTACATGGGCATATCTCCCCAACCAGGGTTGCAAATCAGCCATACAGCTTAGAGGGAGTGAATGAGATCTTATAGACCGAGGGGTTACATGTATATATATATATATATTTGATTTACATTAGCCCTTTCTTAGTCATGTTTAGTATGTCATATCGCACATATTTTGCTTTGATGATTACGATGGTTTTTTATAATCGATGTATGGAATCATTTGCTATATATATATATATATATATATATATATATATCATTGCGTTGTCTGTTCACTGAGTATTTTCCCAAATACCCACCCCTCACTCCCTCATTTCTGGTTAGTATAGTCGAGCGTGGTACAACATAGCAAAACGAGAGCTCTGCCCAATTTTTAAATTACTCGACTCAGATATTTGTAT
>JAVXUL010148429.1:0-14287 GCA_035590515.1 Trichilia minutiflora
ATATATAAATAATAAAATATTTAAAATATTTTTATAAATTAATAAAATTAATTAAAATCGATTAAAATTGATCAAAACCGATCAGATAATTTTACTGTTTTTGATTTTAATTAAAATTAAAAAAAAAAAAATTTTTATAAAAAACATAAAAAAATATAATTTTTACTGTTTAAAAACACGATTTTGATAATCATGTTTACCTTATTCAACTACTAAAGTAAATAAGCATTTGGATTTCAATTGATAAAGAAAGTTAAATTGACAACCCACCAAACGACTTCGATTCATTTTTACTTGGTATTTCTCGATCACTTCCTTTCTAGATTCAACGCTAGCTAAACAAAATTCAAAAGCAAAAAAACCCTAGTTAAATTCCTGCAGCACTTACAAAAATCACTAAAGTTTATGTCCTTCCCCAAATTAACCAGCTATCCGTGTCTCATCATCATCATCATCATCATCATTTCGATCAGCTTCCCACTTTGATTTATCAATAACTCCTTTGTGCTCGGGCGCGTAATCCTCAAGTTTCTGCACAAGTTCTGTAGCATTCGGAGCAGAAACAACTATGCTTAGCTGAGAAGGAAAAACAAAACCTTCTTCAACTGTTTTCTCGAAGAAAGTTAAAAGAGAATTGTAATATCCATCCACGTTTAATAAACCCACAGGCTTGTCGTGAATTCCCAGCTGAGACCAAGTTATCATTTCCATTAACATTTCTAGTGTTCCATACCCACCTGATTTTAAAAAATAAAAATATATAAAAGAAATACCAAAATCGTTAAGAAATACAATTGTTATCACAATTAAGGAAATTATTCCACGAAATGGACCTGGTAAGGCAACAACACAGTCAGCATCTTTGGCCATTTCAGCTTTCCTTTGGTGCATGTGATCTACTAATATGACTTCTCCGATTGTTTCTCCAATTATCTGATAAACAAAATGTTACAAAGAACATATAGGTTATTGTAATTAAAATTAAAGAAGATAAAGAAAACTCATTCTAAATCATAAGATCATAAAAGATGGAGGGTTTACTGCATATTATTGCATACCTCTTTGTTCATAAGAGGTTTGGGGATGATTCTGTAAGAAACAAACAAGGAAATTAAAAGAAAACAAATTATATTAATTATCTAACAATGGAGAAAATATTTTTCAAAGCGTTACCCCAAAACATGTTGTCCACCACGATGAACTTCTTGAGCAACTAAACCCATTAACCCAGAACTTCCTCCTCCATAAGAAAGATCTAATTTTCTAGCAACAATTTCTTGGCCAAGTTCAATGGCAGCAACACGATAACAGTCTTTGTTCCCAGCACTGCTTCCACCAAAAACACAAATCCTTTTGAATCTCGAATTGGTTGCCGCTGGATTTTTCTCCATTGAAATCTCTGGCTTTCTCTGATCAGTTTTTTGTTCCCTCTTTTTTTTTTTTTTGTGGTGGGGTGGGCGGACGGGTAGGGGGTAAGGGAAATTAAACAAATAAACAATGAAAGAGAACTGCAGTGTTTTACGTGGATATAGAATTGTTTCTCTCCATAATTTTAAAGAACAAGATTGATTATTTTATTGTATTTCTTTTCTTTGTATTTAGTCATGTACAACGAGTAATGATTTTGGACGAGCGTTACATTCTTACACTGGAAAGTGAAAGTGAACTTGGACTTGGATCAATGTTGCCAGACTGACCTCTAAAGAAAAATTCAATTATACTTCTGTTATATTAATTAAATTATCGCATTATTCATAACGACAAATGAAGATCAAAAGGAAAGAAGTCGGATTTCTGTCTTGAATATGCATGCACCCTCTATAAAATAAAAAATTGACGAGAATGATAATTATTTTTATAATTTTATAAAACAATAAGTATTTTTTATTTTTTAATGATTTTTTTTTTAATTTAAAATTAGTAATAAATATTTTTATAATTTTAAAAATACTCCTTGCAAAATCTTTCACTATAAATATCTTTTATAATTTTAAAAATACCTCTTGTATCTTTCTTGACAAATAATCCCTCAAATTTAAAATTAATGATAAATTCTCTATTATTATTTTATAAATAAATAAAATTAATTATAAAAAACATATAATGTTAAGTAATAAAATTTATTGAAAATTTGTAAAATCAAACTACATAAATTTAATTATAAAATTTATAATTTAAAGAACATATAAAAATCATAAACTAAAAATACATAAAATTTAATTTAAAAATATATTTTATATAGTTGTATAATTTTATGTATTTTATATATTTTTATAAGTAATTTTATATATTTTTAAAACTATACGAAAATCTCTTATTAGTTTTAAATTTGAGAAATATTTATCATGAAAAATTAAGCAGGGGTATTTTTAAAACCATTGAGAAGGTTTTGTGGTGAAAGATTATGCAATGGTATTTTTAAAATTATATAAAGTAATTTTTTTTTTTTGATAATTTGAAATATTTAGGTTTCATTTCGATTAATGGATCTTATTCTACTAATCTTTGGAGATATACTAGTTAAATATACCATCTTTCAGGTATCCCACTTAAATAACGAATGACTGACAAGAATCGAATATAAAACATGCGTTCAAACCATACATCTTAAACGCAACTTATCATCACCGGTCTACCCCCATAAGTGAATTACTTCAATTCTTATATAAGTATTTAGATAACACCCCCATTATTATTAGGCATCCCCATATAACACCCAATCAGCTTATTAATCGTATTAAGATCCATTTTACCCAATATATATATATATAACCAACAAAAAATGTTGGAGACAAGAATTCTAATGCTTAGTAGAAATTTTTGTTCATCTTGACATCGAAGATGATAAAAGTAAGAGATTACATTCACATTAGACCAAATATTGGTTAATGGTTTGTTCAAAATTTTGGTAAATTTTTAGTAATGACATTTATACTAAAATAAAGTAAAAAGTATCCTCTAAATATGTAATATCTCATTTTTATGGTTAAGAATATTTTTATTATTTTTCACAAAATATATATTCGGATATCGTTAGCATTAGTCGATATTATTATGAGATTTAATATAAAATTTGAAAAGAATTAGAAAGAAAAAGAAATAGAAACAAATGTCGAGAATTAAATAGAAATTCAACCTTAGAAAAATTTTGAAGAGAAAGTATTCGGCTAAATGAATTCAAGGATTTGTTAGAACAAATCATTTGATCGAACAAATCTAAAGATTCGGTTGAATGAATCATTTGACTTAACAAAAATAGGGGTTTGATCGAACGAAATTAGACAAAGAGTGTCAAAGGAATTTGATTGAATGAATGGCTCGATTCGTTTATGTGAAATCCGTCTATTAGGGTTATGGACATGATTGTGAAACTCTCATGAGATTCTATACTTGATATTTTGTATAGATCGAGTTAGACGGTGTAGTAACTTGAAGTTATATTTAAGGAGGTGTATGGTATAGAATATAAGTTTATAAAAAAGAATTGAATTTTAAACTCCAAAATTATCTCCAATTGAGAAAAAGTTTCATCATTTTTGTAGAGCTTAGAGAGAGCTTTTCGATGCTATATTATACGTTTCAAGCGGATATCGGGACCCAAAGTTATGGCCATTTAAAGTAACAATCCTCAAAAGAAGAAGAAGAGGCAAAGGTATTGATACCTTTGCAGAAAAGTATCGATACGTTGTGGGTAAGGGCAAAGGTATAGGGTATCGACACCTTTCAGAGTTGAGGGTCAAATGTGTCGATATCTTAAAGGTATAATGAATAGTAATGGATCAAATAAATCGATACCTTAGTAAGGGTATCGACACCTTTGTAACAGAAGAATGTGTAATTACGACGAAACATATTGATACGTTAAGGGAATATATCGACACCTTGCAAGCTTAGTGAACAGTAAATAGTCAAACGTATCGATACGTTAGGAGAAAGTATTGATACATTACAGGCATGATGTCAAAGATATCGATATATTTTAAAAGGTATTGACATCTTTGAGCATTTCACAGCCTATTTACATCGAGCAGGGGAATCGTCTTTCTCATTTTAGTTTTTCACTCTTTCTCTCTCACTCTTGAAATTGATCTCCACCATTTCTCAACCAAACTTCATCATTTCAGTTCTTATGAACTGAGAATCAACACTAGAATCCAGAAATCTCCTTTGATCAGAGTTTTAATCATTGATTCGAGTGGAATCATGAAAGAAGGGTTACAATAAATATTAATAAAAAAGAGAGATTCAAGTCAAAAAGGGGCTCCAAGCTCACCTACTAATTTGGGTAAGCCTGTTCTTCAGCTTCTCTCTCTCGTTTAAACTGTTATTTCATGTAAATCTAAAAATAGATAGCTCGATTACTGTTCATGAAACTCTAGAATTTGGGGCTTTTCTAGTTTATCATTTATATTAATAAATTAAAGGATTTTGGCTTCTATTGGTGTTAAAATAACTAAGAATGGCATGAAAGAGAAGTGAGGTTGCGTGTCGACAATGTATGGTATTATATTAGAGCGAGAAAGGATATAGAGAGAGAGAGAGAGAAAGAGCATTAGTAGATAAGCATGCATTGTATCATGTATGCGCATTATTACATATAGTGAATCTGTGTTTGTATGTGTATTCAGATGCGATAGCTAAGATTAGAGGATCTTCGTCGTGAGGAGGATATCCTAGGGTGGTTTTCCACCCCAGTACAGTGAGTGGATACACTTTGTTTATTTCGTCTCGTTATATGCTTTTAAATGATTATTATGCTTGATATAGCATAGAATGTGGATATGTGTATATGGATATATAACTGAAATAAAGAGGCGTTGGATATGTTGTGTGATGACCGGTTTGGCCCCTTATTTGTGATAGAGATAAGTTGTTACGAAACCTTGATTGCCATGAATGTGAGACCGGAAGCCTAATGTGTATATTTGTTATTATGATATGAGATTGAGGTCGAAGGGCTACAGCAAATGATATTTTATAAAATGATTATGGATGTAGCATAGTCTGTGTTATAGATTACAAATAATGACCGGGGTGCCATAAGTGTGTTTTGGCCTGGTGAACCATAGATGATAGAGTTATTAGATGTGTACCATGTTAGTGATGTTATGGGTGAAGATAGTCCATACAGCTCAGGGTGAAGTGGATGAAATTCGATAGTCCCAAGATGAGGATTGACCATATAGCTCAGGTAGAACGGGTGAAATCCAATAGACCCAGGAATGTAGATTGACCATACAGTCCAAGATAGGATGGGTGAAACCCAACATGTTCAAACTAAAGCATGCTAGCCTCATATATATTTACATGGGTACATATTCTCAATCAGGGTTACGGATCAATCATACGGCTTAAAGAGAGTGGATGGGATCCTATAGATCGATGAATTATATATATATTCGATTTATATTGACTATCTCAATCATGTTTAATATGTCACATCACACATACTTTGATATTGATGATTACGAGATAATTCCATAATCAGTGTATGATTTTATTTGTTATTTCATTGTGTTGTCTACTCACTAAATATTTTTTCAAATACTCATCTCTCACTCCCCATTTTATGTTAGTGTAGTCGAACGTGACTAGTATAGTTAAAACGAGTTTTAGCAGATTCTCAGGTACTCAACTCGAATATATACATTATGATCCACTGAACAGAGATAAAAATTGTATTTATGATTTCGTGTATTTGGCTTGGCCAAGAACTAATTGAAAAGGATATTTTGAAAAATATTTGTAATTTTGTGTATTTTATGAAGAATACAAATGTTACTGTGTATTTTATGAAAATCTTCTATATTATGTTATTTTTAAAAATGAGTTTGAAAACAGGTACTAATGTCTTTCGAGTTCTAGAAATACATTCTAGGTAATATGATATATTTTTGAGATTCACGAAGATTGCTACGTGATCGACTAGGATTGGGACATGACAATTTGAACGAATAAATGACAATTCTTTTTCTAAGAGTTAGAAGAGAATTCAATTAAATGAATAAGTTAATTTATTTAAATGAATTAAATTCAGTAGAATAAATTAGTCAATTCATTCGATCGAACTGATTTAAACTCATGAAATGATATTTTTACCACTTTCAAAATTTTTTATATTTTATAAAGTTAAAGGTATTTTGATAATTTTATCTGTATTATATATAAGAATTAATAGTGACCAGAATCATTTGGTTTCCTTCTTTCTTCCTCCCTCCTCCTTCTCGTTCCCATTTCTCATTTCTCCTCTTCTTTCTTTGAATTTCTTTCTTCAATTTCTTGAATTCATACCAAAATTCACCAATTCTCCATCTTCTCTTTATTCTAGTAGCTTCGTATCTCCAAATTTGTTCAAGAATAATGAAAGAGGTTATTATGGCTTTGAATCCAATTTGGGGTTTTGAGTAATCAACTTTAAATTCAATAAATTAAATTCCTAATAAGGCTATTAAACTTGTATATGCATTAAATGTTCATTCAGATTAAATTTATAATTTAGAGTTACTGTTTATTAGCAAGTAATTTAGTTTCAATTACAAAAATTTAAGTTATAATATATTATTTAAGACATAGAATAGATGATTACGTGATTAGATAGCTAAAAGGTCGAATTCAAAAAAACGTATATTGTAATAAATAATAAATAATTACTATTCTCACTAAAATTCTATGTTCATTTATTGATTTTGATAAATTATATTAAATTATGATAGTTGAGTCGTTAATTAAGAAAATTATAAGTCGAATTGAATTAGAATTGTTATAAATCGATTAAATAGTCAAAAAATGAGAAAAATATCATAAACGTATATAAGTCAACCATAGGACATTCAGATTAAGATTTATGGTGAATTTGTATTTTTAGATATGAAAATTTATGTAAGTCTCAATATATGTATGTATAGGTGATGATGTTCATACATGGAACAAAATGAATGGAATTAACTTGTTTTTATTCAAATTTTTATAAAATATTTTTTACTGTAACAAAAAATAATTTGATAATATATGTTTTTACTAATATGAATGAATGGTCAATGATTTCATATGATGTTTAAGGTTTTTGAGGCTAAATGATGATTTTATGATTAGATTTATATATGAGATGTTATATTATGTTCAGATTTGATGATAATTAGATAGATAAATAGATTTTGATTTTATTTGATTTGATGTATGAATATTGAAGTCAAGGTCATAAGGACCAAATTTGTTGTTACAGAATTTAGTAGCTTAGGTACAGATCGAGACAATGACCATGCTAAATGAGTGGTGATTCAGTAGGACCGGTATCATCAGGATCAGTATCATGGAGGTGATGACCTCATTTGTGATGGAGTAGCCTGTTAGACAAAAATATAGAGGACAATCTTGTGAGAATTCACAGACTATTCGAAACCAACATTAGTAATAGACAAGATTTTTTTAAAACTATCATGCATGTTTTATTTTTGATATAAAGAATGTTTATTTGTACATAATCATTGATTTTAAATTACATATAAAAAATCCATAGACCATTGTGGATTGCTTTTGATTAAAGTAATCGCCAGGAATGATGGTCAAATCTAATAATTTTAATACAAGTGGCAAGTTATACTTTTCTATAAATAAAAATATTTTTTTATATCCATTTTTTATAATATTTTATTAAAAATATTTTTTTAATTACTTTTTATTTTTATTTATATTTATGTGTACTCACTGAATGTACATTAATATACTCACTATTTTTTTTTATTCACAAGTATTTTTGAGCATGGCTAAGGTACTTGAGGGTAATGATCTTCTTAAGAAAGTGCATTTAGATATAATTTTTGTACTCAACTCCCATCTCATATAATAGAGTTCACTAAAAAGAATTTATGAAATTTATATCATTTATTTATTTATTTGTATTTGATTATACATGAAAAATTGTACCGTTTTATAATTTTCTATTGTTTATTTGATATATAAATTTTACTGAGATTTAATAAATTTAGAAGAAATGACTCAAAATGATTTATATTATGTTTAGGATATGATGTTTTATATTATTGAGTTTAAATGTATTTTATCATATATTTGAAGTGTTTAAATTTATTATAATTAAACGGAATTTGAAAGTTTTGGAGGGATATTATTAAAAGTGTATAAAATATTTTTATAAAAATTAGTATATAAATAGTTTTATAGATTCTTGATATGTATTCTAAGTATAAAAAATATATATCAAGATTTTATAGTTATTACCATGTATGTTCCTCGTGATGTAGATTATAATTAATTTGAGATTGTTTTTAAAAATAAAAACTAATTTTGAATTTTGAATTTAATTTATATTTAACAAAAAAATTTAATTTGCTTATCTTATAATAAAGTATATTTTGGTAGAATAATAAAATAAAATATAACCTAAATAAGGTAATATTTATTTATTAAATAATAAAATAATAAAATAAATAATTTTTAAAATTATAATTAACCATTCAATGAATATATACCAACTCACTTATTACATCATTTAATATATATTTTGGGATAAAAAATTTAAAAATAATATGATTAATTTTGGTAACAACTTTTAAAAATAAGAGGAGTTGCTTTTAAAAAGTTACTTATTAAATAATTTTAAAAAATATTTAATATAATATTTAAAATTACTATTATAACCTTATTATTTTATCCAAATATAATTTTATCTTGTAGTTTTATAAACTGCATATTTTTTTCTTGTATATTTATCATTATATTATAATTTTTTTATTAATTACATATAAAGAGTATTGAAATTTTGTTAAGTTAATTTATTTTCTCACATATATATATATATATATATATATATATATATGTGTGTGTGTGTGTGTGTGTGTGTGTTTAACCTGCTACTTTTATTAATCATATATTTATTATAATTATTATACATTATCAAAGCATTTAATATTAAAATTTACTAGATATTAATATTTTATTTTTAAAATTCAGTACATTTTTAATAATATAATTTATCAAACACTTAAATATTTTTTTAAAAACTAATTATTTTATCACTACAGCAGTTCAACTTATTTTATAAACAACAGTTATTCAAAAGTCGCCCTGACAGAAAAGAAAAAGGAAAAAAATCCAACACGTGCAAATGGAAATCCTAAATTCAATTAACCACACAATATAATCTGTTTTATTTCATTTTTCTTCTTTTTGAATACGTGAGACATGAAATTCTATCTCCTTCAACAGATTAATTATGTAAACAGTTAAATCAATGGTTCAGTGGAGAGAGAGAGAGACATACAAGGGTGCAGTTGCCACGGAAGAGAATGGACAATTTTTGTGAGACATTGAACTATTGCAAGAGAATCACATACGATATGCTGGCACTTACAGTTAATGCATATATAGACCAATGCATTCCAAGGCTTAATTAGCTAACAAGAATCTTTTTCCTTCTTTTAAGTGTGTAGCGGTAGGATGGGACTTATATAGGTGAAGTTAAAAAATATTTACTTAATTTTTGTCAATAATTATTAATATATTTGTATTTATAATTCAAGAATATAAATTTTTTAATCTTCTAGCCCAAGTCGATTTTTTTTTTTTTTTTTTTTGAAAAGTCCCTTTGTGTGTTGAGTAAGCATTCAAAGTTACAGATATTGTGGGGTATACGACGGACAGAAAGTAAGTTCCGGGGATAAGAGGTACGTTGGAGTCTTGGAGAGTGGCTCACGTTTTCAAACGCACAACAAAAATTCAGGTATAATCATCAGTCTGACATTGAAACCTTGCCCTTCTCAGTAAACGACGAGACGGATGGGATAACTGTCCAATATATGTATAGTAGTCTTAGTATTTATATCTTTTCTCTTGCTACAGCTTTGTGAAATGTGAGTGGAAACTTTAGTTACAGCTCCCCAACTGTATTCACATTTTTTTTCTTCTGTAAGACCCATTTCAATGATTATTCGATGAACAATGGCCATGGCCATCTTTCTTGTTTTTGGACTTTTTTCACTCTCATTTGTTAAAAACAATTTTATAACTGTGTAAATTATAAAATTTGGGGATGAATAATATCTATTAAAATCGAATCTGATAATTTCACACACTCGTGGCAGTATTTGCCAATAGAAATGTAGGCCTACCTTCACCGGAAAATACAGTATTATTTTTTAACATATTATTATTTATTTTATTAAATAAATGTTAATAAAAAAAATAATGAGTTGAGCGACTTAGATTTTGACATATAGCAATGAATTGACATGCCATATTATCCATTGTGGGCCTTTTGGCGTCATACCTTTTAATGTACAATATATTCTTTTCTTTTTTTTGCCTTTTTCCTTTTTATCAAAACAGGCAATTATAATAATAGATTTGGTTTCACTAAAATCAATAATTCAACAAGCCAAATCTTAAGTATTATTTTAATAATGTATATAAATTATTATGCAAACTTACTTTATTAATACAAATTGATATATATTATTATTACATATTTTATATATTTTTTGGTTACATATCTCTTATAAAAAAAAATCTCATGTCTTTTTTTTGCTTTTAACTCGGACAAAATTTTCTTCTACTCCTTAAAAAATATAAGAATATAGTAATAATATAATGTTGTTACATTAATTTTTACAAGAAATTTACAATTTAATACCCATTTTATCATTTTCTATCTTTCGGGTAATTGTATGTCCCTTCCCTTCCCTTTTATTCCAGCCTCTTTAACCATACATAGGTCATTTGGCAAATTAATCAAACACTTAAAACTGCTCAATGAATGAATTATACTCCTTAAGTAATAATACAGCCTATACATTATGCTGAAGTTATGGTTGTTATTCTGATAATAGAAGCATCATATGATCAGATAGGATGGTTTAATAATATTTGGTTTGAAAGGCATTCGACTTTTAAGTATTCACAGTTCAAATATCTTTCAGATATCAATCATCGTTACAGGCATTTGGTTATATATATATATATATATATAAATAATATCTTAATCTATTTAATTAAGATAAATATTTAATAATTATTATATTTTAAAAAATAATTTAAATAAAATTTATAGTATAATTTTTTAATAATTTAAATTTAAAATAAATATAAAACAATCATCACTTTAAATTTATTTATTAAATTATTTGTTTTTTATGAATTTTCTCTGCCCTTCACTGTCAGGAAATGTAATGCAGCGGCAAAATTTATGAATAATCTAGAATAATCTAGCTTGGTATGATTTGTTCTCACTTCTCTTGATGGAATTTAATATCATCATCTTATTTTATTGTATATTAGCTTTTGTCACTTCTCTTGATGGATTTTATTCATTATTTACTAATCATTCATAACCTCTAAGAACCTTTGTTAATTACTTAATTTTCTCATATCATCATCATATTTGTTTTGAAAATATCATACACTTGAGATTTTTTTTTTAAAAAAGAAACTTGAAATTAGGGGTTTTGAAAACTAAAAAAAAAAAAACATAGATAACAGATTTTTTTAGGACAAGAGATTTGGATTGTACAGTATTTAAAAAATTTTTGGTTGCATCCTATATTTTTTTGTCTTCTTTTATTATATTTTTCAATTTTTTAAATATTTTTATGAGTTAAAATTATAATTTAAAAGTTAAAATTATAACATAAAAATTAGTTAAATCAAATGAAAATTTGATGGCATGACCTTGACTATTTACTGTAGCACGACTTTTTTTTAAGATCAAACGAAAAGTTGATGGCGGATAGTTCATTACTACAGCTAGTAGCTACGTATTAAGATAGGTACTGAGTGGCGATGACGAAGGAATTCCACTGTATTAAGGACAATCAAATCTATGAGTAAAATTTGGTGATGAAGTGGTGACGGTTGATGTGGTGGATAAGACTAAAGGACGGGTTGATAGACAGCAAATAGTAAGATACAGATAAAGAAATCAAGTATTGGTCAATACAGAAATTATTACAAAATGTCAGCTATAGTGGGTATTTGTAAGAACCTAGCTAGGCTCACAGCATTAAATTTAAAGACAGCAATTTCTCTTCTTTTGAGTAAACTGGTAACGAAAATGTGGCACTCGGTTCAATTTAGCTTTAAAGCCATTCATTATTTGTACCTTTTCAGAGCCTTAAGTTGAAAACAGATGTTCTCCCAGGTTTGTATAGAAAGTGCTGGCAATATTTTTCTACGAAATAGTAGCTTGTTTGCATCCTATCTCTTAGTTATATCTGAAGGGGTTGTTTGTTGGAAGCATTCTAATCCAAAATAGTACATCCATGTTGGTTCCTATCTCTTTAATAAAATCAATTTCATATACATCATGGTAAAGTGAATTAATTATTTATAATAGTTTTATTGATTCGTTTATTGCTTTTGAATGTCGTTAGACTTTAAAATCAACTTGTGAAATCCAATGCAATACAACATATACGTCGAATCGTATCATTAACCTATACGAAATTTTTATGAAGATATTATTATACAATATTTTTATCTCATTATATTGAGATTATATATAATATTTATTTTGATATAATAGTTCAGTTTAAAAATATTAAAAGTATTCAACGAATTATAGTTTTTTTGACATCGGTTTATTAAAATGAAATGTTATCCGGATAAAATAGTTTTTACAGACGAGTGGGCTGAAATACGAAATTATTGATTACACACAAGGAAAAACAGACAAATTCCTGTCGCTTTGGTATTTGCCATATTATAACAAAATGTTGCTGTGGTGGACGATTCAAAATACTGTAACATGGTTACCACTATTAAAAATAAATAAGGCCAAAAAAATTTAAGAAAATTTGGAAAGGAGCAATGCTGATGAATAGATTGAAATGCATCCCAAATAGCCACTTCCATAATAAGAGACAGTAACGGGCCACTCTAGATAGCGTGACTCAAAAATGTTATAATGTTAGAATAAAATTTATTGTTACGAGGGAAATATATGTTTTTAATTATGTGTAATATCACATTTGAAAATCACTTATAATTTAACGATTCTAACATTAATTTATTGCAAATTTAATAATATTACAGATATAAATTTTTTTGTATAAATTTAAGTAATATAATTATATTATTGTTACTTTTTTTTTTTAAATATAGGATATGTGGTAGTAGTATAAATTTATTATATTAGTTTATATAATTGAATTTATATAAAAAAAGTTGTATACTTAATATCACACTTATAGATAATCTGTTATATATATTATTATTAATAATGACATCAAGAAACCATCAGCAGCAGTCTAGTGATGGAGGATTGAATTTAGGACTTCAAGATCATATATTCGATTTTCACCCTAAGATTTTTTCTGTTGAAGTGCTAATTGGGTTAGGTCCTGATTTTATTTAGCCGTTTGATATTATCTATCAGTTGGGACGAGTCGGGCGTCTATTGATTAAGGACCTGAATTCTATCCCGATGACTCTACTCAAGGACATTTGAAGGTTTGGATCCTCTTGATATCGTCCAGAACATTGACTGGTGGTCTAGAGTTTTCGGATTTAAAAAAAAAATGACATCAAGTTTCAAATCCCGAAACGGTAGATATTTAAAACTCTTTCAATTCATGTTAAGATATATCAAACGATGGTATGTAATCACACCAAAATATAAAAAACAAGTTGGCTCTTAATTTAACTATGGTAGCACTTAATTTCTGAATTTAATTTTTAAGACAATCTATTTTAAAATATATATTTAAATTTAGTTTGATATTATAATGTGATAATTTTTGAGTCACAATTATTATAAAATAAAAATTTTATATTTCAGATATTAATATAAAAATATTTTTTATTAAAAATTAATGTTAGTATTTTTTAATTTTATTTTTTAAATACAACAAAATAATCCAATTTCAAATAAAGTATTAAATTGTTAGGTAATTAACCTCACAACTTAATATTGTTATATCAAAAATAAGCTAATAACTTTCATTTATGTTAAACAATATAACAACTAAAAATAATTTTAATTATGTCCTATGATGGAGTTATAACTAACTTGCTAATTATTCTAGTAGTTAAGGGTGGACATTTTCAAACCGATCCAATATAAACCGATCCAATACAAACCGTAAAAATTAACAGTTTGGATTGGTTTGAAAAATTTGTGGATCGACTTATGGATTCATATTTTTTAAACCGCTGTTCACGATTTGAATTATGGATTGAATCAATTCCAAACCGTAAAACCGTAAATCAAACCGCTTAATATTATCTTATAAAATTATTATTATTATTTATTTATCATCATAAATTATATATAATTTGT
>JAVXUL010148449.1:0-14287 GCA_035590515.1 Trichilia minutiflora
TGGTAACGGTTGTAGAGCAACGCTGGTGAGTAAAGAACAAAGAATAATGGAGATGTCGAGCGTGCGGGCTGAGTTGGGGGGGTTGGGGCGTGGTGGGGTCCCGTAAAGAATGAAATCTGTTGACTTTGGCGGCCAGTATTTCAAGGAGTTTCATTTTGGCTTTCCTGGTAATTGAGTGAGAAATTGATTCCAGTCTCTATTCCGTGTTTTAGGGGAAATCTTATTGTATACGGCAAATAATAGAATTCCATGTATGTAAGGATTTACATTTGCCCTGACTAGTAAGCAACACGACTTTAGTCCTGTGTTTTCTTTGCTTTGTTACACTTTCCATCGAAGCACTTACAACTATTGACAAAATAATTTTGGAAAATAGGATGCCACCGTCAGACTACACAAAAAATAACTTAATTCCCCGTCTTTTTACGGTTAACACGATCATGAAATTCTTGAAATGATGTAATCTTTAAATCTCCATGATAATACATTCATTTGTTATGATTCAGTTTGAATTCCTAGATGGTAAGCGGGGTTGTTCAACCATATCAATCTTTAGTCACAGATTACGATCAAGCTCAGTAGAATAAAGACTGTCTGAAAGTGAAAGCTCGAGATTAATCATGATTCCAATTTCAAAATAACAAACTCAATCACCATCCACGTGGAAACCAATGTCCTATAATATAATCTGATATATCTTAGAAACACTCGAAGCCTCATTGGATAGAGAAAAGAAAATATCGTCCTATTTCTTTTAGGAGGATACCAGACAAAAATCTATGGGACTCCTTAAGGCCGCCATGTAAGGTATTCCTCAAATTTTTTTCTCCAGTATCTTTCAAATTGAGAAACTTCAAGGGTGTTATGTAAAAATTTTAACCAACGAAAAATACAAAAAGAAAAGAAAAGAAAAGAAAAGAACTGGACCAGTGCCCAATATCGACTGTACTTAGCTTGAACCTTCCATCATGATTCATAAAATGAATCCAATCCAAGACTGTTTCCTACATTTACAGCTCTCTTGTCACAGGGAGGCTCACACAATAATAACAAAAAAATATTTATACATCATATTATACAAAATAAGATATGCCTCGAGCAACTATATTATGGGTCTAGTAAATTTAACAAAAAAACATTCAAAAAAACAACTCAAATTTATTCAGGTAACAGATGAACTTCAGAATAGAAAATGCTCTCCATTGTAATGGCCACGGGTGGTCAGGCTTTCAACAATGAAACTAGGCCCCACTCAAAAATGCAAATAAGTGCATGCGTTAAGCACAGAGAAATGTTATATTAGCTAACCTAATACTAAAAACCAAGTTCAATAACTTAAAATAAAGTAATATTCGAGCAAAGTCCAGTATCCTAACATAAATAAACTAGCCATGCTCCAACTCTACATAACGTCCCCTCACACAAAAACAAAAATAAAAATATAACTGTGGAACAACAATTTCATGCAAAACTACAACAGGTTCAACAAAACTTAAAACAACCAATCTCTAAAACAGATGGGAATGGGAGCCCACCAAAATGCAGTGACTGGCGTGATTTAACGCGAAAGCACGCCCCATACTTACAAAGAAAATAACATAACCACTAGATGTCAAACATCAAAACATTTACCTTACCACCCTAAAACCACTTCAAAGAAGATCAGCAACATTGGCAGGAAGCTCCTCAATTACTACATTGTAGAACTTCTGGATGTCAAACAGCATCCTTTCATCATCCCTGGTCACAAAATTGATGGCAACACCCTTTCTCCCAAACCGTCCACTACGACCAATCCTGTGAAGATAGTTCTCTGGCTGTGTTGGAAGATCATAATTGATCACAAGGGAGACTTGCTGGACATCGATACCACGGGCCAAGAGATCTGTAGTGATGAGCACACGAGAGGAACCAGAACGGAATTCACGCATGATGATGTCCCTTGTGTTTTGATCCATGTCTCCATGGGTGGCGGAGACTGTATGATCACGGCCGCGCATCTTGTCTGTGAGCCAATCTACCTTACGCCGGGTGTTCACAAAGATGACACTCTGCGTGATTGCCAGTGTCTCATACAGATCACATAGTGTCTCCAGCTTCCATTCCTCCTTTTCAACATTGACGTGAAATTGTTTGATACCCTCGAGGGTAAGCTCATCGCGTTTCACTAAAATCCTCACAGGTTTATTCATGAACTTCCTTGTTATCTCAAGGGCCTCTGGTGGCATTGTGGCAGAGAAAACCCCAACCTGGATCTTTGGTGGCAGCAACTGGAAAATATCATAGATCTGAAAAAAAATAAATAAATAATATTTGTTAGAACCCAAAATAAAAAAAAACTGCAAACGGAAAATATCACAGATCTGAAAAAAGAAAAAGAAGAAGAAGAAAAACAGCAACTCTATTTGTTAAGAGCCAAAATATACAAAAACAATTGCAAGTGGAAAATATCATAGATCTGAAAAAAAGAAAAAAAGAAAAAAAGGAAAATATAAAAGAGCAAGCATTTCTTAAGACACCAAAATAAAAACTACTAAAAGCAAACACATATGTAGAAGCCAATCTAAGAACACAGCAGCAGCTGCCATCCAGCTTGACAGCCTAAGCACGAGCCATATTTATGGAAAAAATAAATAAGGTTCTATGTATAACGTCCACACAACTACCAAATACTAAAATGCCTTATCTAACAGATTTTTGTCTGGCTATAAACAAATAAGATCCTCATTATGTGCTATAGCCAGATACACATCTTACAATCTCTTACTTTCTCTCCCAAGATCACTTCTCCCTCCATTGCCACCAACCACAAAAGGTTTAAAAAGAATATAAAATTGTTTAAAAAAAAAAGAGTATTAAAGTGCAGAAGAAACAATGCATAAAGATTAAAAGTAGCAGACCTGATCCTTGAAACCTCGTGAGAGCATTTCATCAGCTTCATCCAACACAAACATCCTAATGTTATCGGGTCGAAGAGAATGTCTCCGCAACATGTCAAAAACACGACCAGGTGTACCAACAACAACATGAACTCCGCTTGAAAGAATCCGTTGGTCTTCACGGACGCTAGTTCCACCAACACAAGCATGAACCTTGACACCAAGATAGTCACCTAGTGCTCGCATGACCTTCTCAATTTGTTGCGCCAGTTCCCTAGTTGGAGCAAGAACCAAAGCCTGACATTCAACTGACCCGTAATCAAGCTGCTGCAAAATTCCAGAGCAGAAAGTTGCAGTTTTCCCAGTTCCAGACTGTGCTTGCTGGATTACATCAAGTCCTTTGCAGAATGGAACAATCCCTCTTTGCTGAATTGCAGAAGGCTTCTCAAAACCTTGAAACATTTATATCAAAGCATCAGCCTTTACATAAACCAAAAGGCAACTTTCATGATCTGGCTAATTGCACACATCATATCAGAAAAATTCTAGTAGAAAATTAGATTATCATGACTGGCTTACCATATGCATAAATGCCCCTAAGAAGATTCTCTTGCAATCCCATTGCATCGAAAGTTTCATAAACCTCATCATATGATGTGAAGAAATCTTGTCCATCAGCTCCAAGTCTACTCCCATCAATTCATCAATTATTTGAAAGTTAGATCATCAATTATCAGTAACCTTGAATACAGAAAATACTAAAATTGTGCCAGGCAACAACAAATGAAAAAGGACATTACATGTTAACATCAAAACATATAGAAAGAGATCTAGAAAGATAAAAGATAATGCAACTTACAATTCATTCATTTTAGAATCATATTGACGAGCATCAAACTGAGATCCTTCTGGTGACAAACCAGCCATGACTGAGAAAAATAAACAATACATTACTAATTGTAACGAGTTTCATGCACACACAATAACTTGAAATAAAAATAAGGATATTCAAGATGCAAATTGATGAACTGAAATTCCATTCAAAGATAACTGCAATATATTCTAATGAGATTTAATCCAAAAAAGTTACTAAGACGACACGGGAAGAAGATGCGACAACAAAGACCATGGAGTTCTCATGACAACCTATGAACAATTTACAGAGAAAAATATGCCAATCTCATACCATACCCTGGTAAATAAAGGGCAAGCTGCATAATGCTTAATCAAAATACAAAACATAAATTCATTTCTTCCATATAATCTACCTCATATATAAAATAAATCCTCTGGTCCTTCAAAAGCAACACAACACAACAATTGTTAAAAATAAACAGCACTACAGTCATCATACACTCACAAACTAGTGTTATCACTATCAGTGATACAAGCACAACCACCAACAGTAACAAAAATAAACGACACAGCATCTTACGACAACTAGCCATCAATTATACAGGCAAATCGTGCAAGTAAACAAGACCTAGTCTACAAAAAAATGCGCCACAAATGATGCAAATCTACGAAGATCTTTAATAAAAATCAAATCTTCAAATACTACATAAACTCATAGTCAAACAATAAATTTAAATCAAGCGCAAATACGGTAGAACTGACAAGTTGGTATTACTTCTATAAAAATCACAAATTAAATAGTAAAGACAACTTAATTGAGACAAAATCTGATGTTAACTTTTAGTATGAATATCATTAACATCGAAAGATCAAACATTTAAATACTGATCTGATAGACGGATACTATTATACTAAGCAAATAAAAACTCATCAGCAAAGATCGATAAATAAGTAAGTATGGATGGTAATCGAACCTGATAGTGATGACGATGACGGCGATGAACGACGGATGTTAGTCTGATTTTAGAGTTTGGGTTTTCCCCGAACTCCTCGAATCTCTGATGTTGTTTGTTTGGAGGAGTTCAAGGAGTGGTAGTCTGGATTGGTAGGCGGAGCAAAGAAAGACTGAGCGTGTGGACCGTGAGGGATTTTGATACCTCGCTTTTTCATTTTATTGTTTTCCCTTTTTACCATTCGTTATTCCTTTACTTTCGACGACATCGTTTCGTTGAAATGGACAAAAAATTAAACATTAGTGTAAAAATTTGAAAATGAAAGGATTTTAAAAAAAAAGTCTACTGTTTATAACATCAATTCAAAAATAAATTATATAATAAAATTTTATTTAAAAATAATCTATTTTACTATTTTTAAACTAAAATTCCACAAATAAATATTATATTATCTAAATTGAGATTCTTTTATTTAATCATCTTTTTAATTATAATTTTTTTTTTAATTTTCGTTTGGTCCACCCCACACCTACCATCAATTTTTCTAAAACTTCTCAGTAAAATTTTCGGTCTTCTATTTTAGAAGATATTCGTATTGGTTCTGAGTTCGAATTTCTGAAAGTGTATCTAGGTATAAAAATTTGGTACATTCTTAATTTTATTTGGTTGTTTGGTATCGTCTGTCAGGGATCGAGTTGGATATCTATTTAATTAAGGGTCTGAATTTCATTCTGGTGATGCTGTTCAAGAGCAATCAAGAGTTTGGGTCCGTCTGACGAAGCTCCCAGAATATTGATTGACAGTCGGAGTTTCTGGATTTAAAAAAAAAAAAACAGAAGAAGAAAGAAGAAGAATAATGAATCTTAATTATAGATATTTGATTAAAATGGGTATTTGTTTAAGAATTTATTATGTTTAAAATTCAATATTTAACAACGTATTTTTATCCCCCAAACACACTAGGAAATGTACGGTCACACTTACAAGTGCGCTTGCAGACTTAGAAGTGTGCTCACGCACATTTTTGAGTGCAATTTTAATTTTTTTAATTTTAATAATAAAATAATAATTATAATATTTATTTAATAACAATATATTTTGATAATATTTAATTATTTAAAACTAAAACATTTTTAGATAATATGTAATCATTTAATTAATTAATAAACATATAGACAATATTTTAAAAAATATTTAATTAATAAAAAAATTTATTTAAAAAATTTTAATTAACATTACAATATTTAATTTAATTATTTTAATTAACTATTGTATAAATATATTATTATTAAATAAAGATTGTATATGATTTGATTATAAAAATAAATTAATAATCTATAATTAATAAATAACATAATTTTATTAAAATACACATGACGATATTTAATTAATAAATTTTTAAATAAACAATATTTTATAGAAGAAATTATTTGATATTATTTAATAAAATAAACAATATTATATTACTTCATGCATAAAAGTCATAATTTTTTTAATTTCTTAAATTTTATTTTTTATTATTAAAAAAAACTAATTAACTTAATTTGTTATACATTTGATTAAAATTATGACTGAACTACTAATAATTATAACTCGATTTGGAAGTTCATGAAAATTTACATCGAATGACGGTGAGATATGTACTAACGAGTTAATAAGATTTTATTGTGCGGATCCAAATATCAATTATAAATAATTTATACAAATATTATACGATATATATGATATTAATCTTGTTGAATTTAGAATTATAATGAAAACAATATTTATAGAAAGTACACAAATATTAGTGTTGCCTCGTATTGAGATTGATATTAATATTGAATTTAGCTTCTGAGTTTTTATCAATACTAATAATTTAACTTATATTACAAGTATAAGGCATTATGGTCCATTGTTAATGGCCATTGAATGTGCTGGCGATGTAATTCATAGTCGGCCAAACTTTAATCAACATGTACTAATAGTGAAGTTTCTATATCATCGTTTAGGTCCTCTAAAAGAAGTAATATAGTGAAAGATACAATTTTCGCAATGCTAACATAAATTTAATATGGGAGTCAATTACATTTAAATAATATAGAGGTTCTACAACATTACTCCTCACCTGTACAAAATGAAGAGCCACAAATTACTAAATATAATGATCATCATTATCGCTAAAAGATTTAGTTTGATATTATCACTTTTAGAGGTGCCTTTATAGTATCACTAAAACTTTTATTTTAGACGATAATAACTGTTGTTAAAAGTCTTAATTTGGACGGCAACTCTTGATGCCATTTAAGGACAATATTTTCGACAATGAGATTCTATGTCATTGTTAATAATATACTTTTAGCGATAACAATATCGTCGCTAAAGTTTAATATTTATGGTAATTATTTTTTTCTCCTTTTTAGCAATGACTTTGGTTTTGGGCTGCTAAAGCTAGTTTTAGTGATAAAATTTTTTATGCTGCTAAAAGTGTCGTTGCTAAAAATCTATTTTCTTGTGGTGTTGTTTACCAATCAACCATAGTTAAAAGTTTGATAGCTTGGTGCCAGGAGTTTTCAGTAGAATTTATTGCATTAATAGTTAGTGTCATTTGTGGGAATTTTACAAAAAACCACTGCTAAGATGGAGGAGAGAAAAACAACCTAGTTAGTTAAAAAGATTAGATCATGAGCTCCAATTGTACGAGAGTATCAACAACTTGAAAAAAACCTAGTCCATAAGCTTCAACTGTATGAGAGTATCAATAACTTGAAAAAACCTAGACCATAAGCTTCAGCTGTATATCAATAGCATAAAAAAGGCTAGACCATGAATTTTAACTATGAAAGTACATTTAAAACTGAATAAAAGCCAAATCATCAGCTAAGGCTAAAATAGAACATTTATACTCGAACAAGGTTGGACAATGATCCTTAGCCATAAGAGTATGTTTATGTTTGAATAAGAGCAAACCATTAGCTTTGGCTACAAGAATATGGCTCTTAAAATATTGACCCTGAGGTCAAGCTACGAAAGTACCTTTGGATCAAATCAAAATTCAGTTCATAATAAAATTTATATTTTATTAAAAACTAGAGAGTTTTGTGTTGGTGTTAAATATTGAGTAGCTCGATTCAATGTTTAGGTAGTTGCTATTTTATCTTGACCCCGAGGTTAAAATAGAGCAACCAAGTTAGAGGCCATTCTACCTTGACTTGGAGATTATGGATGCCAAGTCAAGAATCGAAACTAGATTTCTAAGCAAGGAATCTAATCTATAGCTATTCTACCCTGACCCTAAGGTCAGGTCAGGTTAACCAATAAATCTTGACGAGACAAACTTGCTATCAACATCAGGTATAAAATCGAGGTTAAGCATTAGGATCATCCACCTTAGATTTTAAGCTAAATTTTAAGGCTAATTTTGAGAGTTGCTGCCTAATAATTACACTCTACCTAAGGCAAGAACGGAAAGTAGTTGATAAAAGAGGATACATAAAGGTTTTCATCGTTATATGTTAATCACCAAAGTTACCAAGGTTACATGTAAATCTCTTATAAAACACCCATTAAACTCGTTCTCTAAGCACTCCATATGGCAAGTTGTTCAGAAACTAATAGCAATTAGCAATATCTATAAAAGGTAGGAGAAATTACAAAGGGAAATGAAAATTTTTGAACCTTAAACCATTAAACTGCTGTTACACTACTGTCTCTTTCTAAAAGTCCTAAAGAGCTGGCTTGAATGTTGTAGGGTCTTTGCCAGTTAGGTGGTATTTCCTTTGATTTTCTTTTGTGTAAATGTTTACCAGCCAACCACTGTCAAAAGTATGATAGCTTGGTTCTTAGAGTTTCCAGCAGAATTTCGTACATCAACAATAGTAAATATATCTATATCTATATCTATATATATATATATAATATAAGTAAATATAATTAAGTTCAAGAATTTATTATTTATTTAACGTCTAAAATTATAAGTATATAAAGATAAAAATATTAAAATTTAGATGTTTCTTAAGCAAAAAACTTAATACTTGTATTTCGATTTCAAGCAAAACAATAAGCAGATATTCATATTCTAATAATCATACATATTTAGAATTTAATTTTTTAGATACTCAGTAAAAAATATGCTACCTCATTTTAAGATATTAAAAAATATTTAACATACGACTCATTTTTTCTAAATTATATTAATTTGAAACTAATTTTCAAATCCTAAATCAAATAGGCTATTAGTTTTAAGATTAATGTTATCAAGAATTTTCCTTTTTTATATATAATAACATTAAGGATATAAATCTTATTTACATAAATTCATACAATGACGGTATACAATTAGAGATGACAAAATTTTTCATGAACAACTACGTACTAATATATGTTCTACTAAGGGAATATATGGGAATGCTTAATGAGTATGGATAGGGGTCATAATTTGAGTCACAATATATTATTAAAAATAAATAAATAAATTTAACCCAGTTACTCGTAGTATTAATTGTTGTCACTAGGAAAATATTGCAGTACAATAAAATTGTTTTAACATATTTGATATAATTTCTTTTTAAATTACTAAATTTTATTTTACTTAATTAAAAAAATTAATATATAACATGATAATTTTTATAAAAACTTGTATATAATTAATTTTTAGATGTTAAAACCTGTTGTTTTCAAAACGGTGACACTCAAAACAGAAAACGCGCTTAAAGCATGCAAACCTGAATCCGACTCTTTCAAGTATACCGACCTTCAGTAGGACTCACGTTTTAATCCTACTGCCCGAAGGATTTGAATTCTATGTTCTTAATGTTTAAGGAAATAGAAACGGAAACCAAAATTAAAAAAATTTATAAAAAAAAAAAATCTATGTCGTGTGAGTATATATACATGTTAGCGGTTTTAGCTCCTCGGTTTTTTCGCATTATTAGCTTCAAAACAACTACTGCCCAGAACAAAAGATCTCTTTTTCTGTTAGATCCGGTTAACATTCTCTGATACATTCTCGTATACATCGAATTTACAACACCAGACAGGTGATCTTTGTTTCCTTTGTTACGGTTTGTTTTGCATTTGAATTGACCCTTGTTTTATTAATCTCTGCTACGTATTCGGTTTTCTTTGATTTCCTAATGTTTGGTTCATACGATAGATAAGAAGTGTGATTTATCTCTGATCAGTGTTGGTCTGTAATATGCAGAATTTACTGGTGAGATTGTATTACGTTGCAATGTAGGATCCGTTAGATTGTTTTTAGAGATAATTTCTGTTTTTGTGTATATCACACAATTCCTGAGGAAATTCTGGGAGATTGAACGTTGACTATTTTTCTTTTTGACTAAATAAGGAAAGATTTTGTTTTTAATCTTTTAAATTTTCTGTTGCATCAAAGAGATTGGTTTCATAGCTAATACAATGATGTAATTCATATTTATTGAAAACTTCTGAAAATCAATGCATGAGAAAGAATTCTTGCTTATAAATTTTTTGCTTTTCTTGTGTATAAACAGTAGGTGTGATTTCTGAATTTATGCAAATTGCTTATAGATGGTTTTTTCTTCACAGTCCGTCAGTCCCTTGTAACTTTTTGGTCTTGGCGGTTGTAGTCATGGCTGGAATAGTACCTGAAGCATCGCGGTTTGATGCTCGTACGTTTGACAGCAGTATGAATAACTTGTAAGATTTCAGTCTACTAGTAGTTTTCTGAATTTAGATTTCTATTATCTTGTATCCTATGAAATTGATTTCGTCATTTTGTTATAGGTTGACGGTAGATGGGCAAGATTTTTTCGTTTCCTATGATGAAGTTTATGATAGCTTCGACAGTATGGGTTTAAAAGAGAACCTCCTGAGAGGCATCTATGCGTATGGTATATATATTTAAAATTTTAAGTTATTCAATATACTTTTATATTTGCTCTTTAAGTTTAAGTTAATTGTTTTATATTTGCAGGCTTTGAGAAGCCATCTGCTATCCAACAAAGGGGCATCGTGCCATTCTGCAAAGGTTTGGATGTAATTCAGCAAGCACAGTCAGGTACCGGTAAAACAGCAACTTTCTGCTCAGGAATTTTGCAGCAGCTAGATTATGATACACTGCAAAGCCAGGCTTTGGTTCTTGCTCCTACTAGAGAGCTTGCGCAACAGACTGAGAAAGTCATGCGAGCCCTTGGTGATTATTTGGGAGTTAAGGTTCATGCTTGTGTTGGTGGAACTAGTGTTCGTGAAGATCAACGAATTCTTTCTGCTGGAGTACATGTTGTTGTTGGTACTCCCGGCCGGGTTTTTGACATGTTGCGCCGACAGTCTCTTCGCCCAGACTTCATTAGAATGTTTGTTTTGGATGAGGCGGATGAAATGCTTTCTAGAGGTTTTAAGGATCAGGTAAATCTCTTGCCCCCCAATACCGCACATCCATCATCTATCCATATATGTTTATTTGAGTTATATATTGACATTGATACTGATATTGTTGCTCCAGATCTATGATATTTTCCAGCATTTACCCGCAAAAATTCAGGTTGGCGTGTTTTCTGCCACAATGCCACCCGAGGCACTTGAAATTACACGAAAATTTATGAATAGACCAGTAAGAATCCTGGTCAAGCGTGATGAGCTCACTCTTGAGGGTATTAAGCAATTTTATGTGAATGTTGGTAAGGAGGAGTGGAAACTTGACACTCTATGTGACCTTTATGAAACCTTGGCAATCACTCAGAGTGTGATCTTTGTGAATACCCGACGCAAAGTTGATTGGCTTACTGACAAGATGCGTAGCCGTGACCACACAGTATCTGCCACCCACGGAGACATGGACCAAAACTCAAGAGATATTATTATGCGGGAATTTCGTTCCGGATCTTCTCGTGTGCTCATCACCACGGATCTCTTAGCCCGTGGAATTGATGTTCAACAGGTTTCCCTTGTTATTAACTATGACATGCCAACTCAACCGGAGAACTACCTCCACAGGATTGGACGAAGTGGACGATTTGGAAGGAAAGGAGTTGCGATCAACTTTGTCACACGTGATGATGATAGAATGCTTACTGATATTCAAAGATTCTACAATGTGGTGATTGAGGAGCTTCCTGCCAATGTGGCCGATTTAATCTGATGAGAGTTGAGAGCATTCATTTGCTTGCTTCTGTTATATTTTTTGTTGTAAGGATGGCAAAGTTGGTTATATTTTACTATATCTACTGTCATTTGTTGGTTTTCTTCTTGGTATTTTGGATGTTCTTCCAACGTTCAACAAATTTTGTAGTGGAATAGGAACAAGTTTATTAATTTGAATGTGTTCATTCTTTATCTTTGTTGTTTCTGGTTGTTTCCTGTTTGTTCTTTTATAAAATTCACCTGCACTTAGGCGTCAGACTGGTGTGCCAATTCAGCTAAGTCGCTCTCTTTTTATTTATATTTATTGGTCTTACAAATGTCAAGTTTGATATTTGATGCTGATCGACATCGTACTCTAAGCCTTAGCATTGGCTTGTTCGTAGTGATCTGTTACAGGCATTGTTATAACTTAAAAGCCTGAGACTTTGTTTGTCGTGCTGGGCTAAACTCAAATGAGTTGTACTTATTCATCATCCCAAATGCCCTACAAAATACTCTAATAAAATCCCAATAATCTCAAAGTTTAGGATATGAAGATAATTGTTTTAACTAAGTGACAGTAATTACATAAGTTCGTCTCCGTTCAATTTTATGTAGCTAACTTTAAATTAAAAATAAAAAATAAAAATTAACTTATATTAAAAAAAAAAGTAAAAAATGGAAAAGTAGAAAAAAATTTAAAGCTAATTTTATTGTTATGTCCGTAGGATATGATTTCTAGTAAAATTATATTATTAATATGTTTTTCATGTGGTTTTTGTAACAATATATTATAAGCATCAAGGATTTTTTTAACTCTATTTTCTTAATTTTGCTTAATATTTTAAGTAAATAAGTTTTGATAATTAAATAAAATTTTGATATTGATAAGTTCTCATAAATATTCAGACATATTATTCATATTTAGTTCTAGATCAGAAATTCAAGTACCAAGTCACACATAGATATACAAATAGAGATGGGAGTACCAAGTCATACATAGAAATATAAATAGAGATGGCCGAGCTATCTAAAAATAGCCACTTGAAAAAAGAAAAAATAAATTTTGAAGGGTCTATTTCACCATTGATATGGTGAAACGAACTAACAAAAGCTAATTAGCAAAAGCGATTTCAGTTTTTTTTTTTTTTTAATAAGATATAACACAATTGTAATATACCCTTGTGCATGTCTTAATGTCTGTTTTAATTCATAAGAATTGAGATTGCATCTTATAGTTAGAACGTATCTAGTATTGAAGTGCTGCGGTCATACAAATACTTTTACTTCACAATTACTTGCCGCAGAATGAAAGGTAAAATACTAAAAATTAATTAATAACAATATGCAAAACAACTGTAGTAAACATATTATTAATCTATTTCACATATGTAAAATCCGACAAAATACAATAGT
The DNA here is from genome assembly GCA_035590515.1 of Trichilia minutiflora. NCBI lineage: Eukaryota > Viridiplantae > Streptophyta > Magnoliopsida > Sapindales > Meliaceae > Trichilia > Trichilia minutiflora. The sequence continues at coordinate 13,184 of JAVXUL010148449.1, forward strand.
AAAATCCCCAAACAAAACCAAACCAAACCCAAAATCCCCCGTTGGCATGGTTTTTTTTGTTTGTTTGTCAGGTATACTTCAAGGTTTTATATTCAATTTTTATCTTATGATTTTCCATGTTGAAGCATTAAAGGAGTCAGGCTGAGGTTTTATCCGTACTTAGTATCACTGTGCATATTTCATACACCTGCGCCGAGAATCGGATTCAGGACAGACGTCGTGTGATCTAACCCCTCTCTCCGAGTGACATGGTGTGGGGGGTTGGTCATATGAAGATTTTATATTTAAAGCCTCAAGGAATTCAGGCTAGGGTTTTATCTGTATTTGGTATCACCATGCGGGTTTATATATCTGCGTTGAGAATCGAATTCAAGACGGATGCCGTATGATTTGTGAACACTTATCCACGGGATAGGTGTCTTGATTCTAAATATAATTAGACGTCACAATAATGACTAAATGCATGAACTCGTATCAAAAAAAAAAAATCCCCTCTATCTTAATGTCTATCACTTCAATCCGCAAAAATTGAAATGGCATCTTGTGCTTGGTCTATCTGACCGCGGACAATTGGTACAAATTCACAAACTTTCTATTACATGCATGAATGGGGAGCATGATTTCAAGCGACTGAGAATTCGCATTTCCTCGATGCATGAAATTTGTGCTTGTTTATTATAATCTGGTGTCTATCTTTCGAAAAGAAATGATAAAAAAGAAAATTATGATCTGTTCGTCCCTGTCCACCCATGTCGAATCTTGTTTGAAAACCATGCACAAACAATATTTTATAAAAAAGAATCATACATTGATTAAAAACCAGCTGCTCAGAACCACTAGCAGCCGTATGAAACCAATATTGCATGCGTATGATCCAATGGATTCAACCCTGACGGCCACAGTCATTTTAAATATACCATGTGCAGAATGTTAAATATTAATGGTTTATATCATTGTTATCAAAATCGCGTTTTTAAATAGTAAAAACAACGTTTTTAATGTTTTTCACAAGAAAACGTTTTCGATATTAGTTAAAATCGAAAACAGTAAAACAGTAAAAATATTTGACCGTTTTTTATCGTTTTTGATCAATTTTAATCGATT
>JAVXUL010148460.1:0-14287 GCA_035590515.1 Trichilia minutiflora
TATAGTCACATAACAATCATAAAATATGGCATACTGACCGTATCATCGCATCAAATCAATATTAAAGCATAGCATATTAAAAATGGGCTCAAAGGCCATAAACCATATATAACACATATATGCCAACAACCAGCTAAAACCATTTGGCGCTCCGACCATAGAATAAACAAACAGGTATATATATATGAGCATCAGAAATCATTTTAAAATATTAAAAGCGTAAAAGTGTTCACTTATAACTTGTGGAGGGTATACACTCCTTAGTTTCTCTCATTCCTCGGTGTGTCATGCGGATACCTCACTCATATATTGTCGCCTAAATACATGTATTCAAATATATATACATCAATAAACATTCCAAAATACATATAAGACTCGAATATGTGCAATGAGTGCTAACCCGTGTTTTTTTCAAAATCAAACAAATACATAAAATCGACTAAACCCCCCGTTAACTGTCTAATTACCCATACATTATCGACACGGACCCACATTATAGCTATACTAGCGTAATTCGACTCGATTTCATAATTTAAACATACGAACCCCACATATTCGTCGAAACAGTAACTCTGACTACTGTTTATATTTACCTATTTCTCCAAATTTATATTTCTAACTTCCTATGACTCTCTCGACTTTACGATAACCTAAATAACACGTAAAATCTAAAAGTACACGATAAATCTAGCTGAAATCCTCTTAGGTGAACAGTAAAATTCATACGAACAAAAATTGATAAAATACGAAACAAAATACGTAGAGAGGTTAGAAATGATTGTATGAATCTCGTGGTAGAATCGGTTTTTCTTGGTTCTGCTCGAAATTCGAAAAACCCCAATTCTTCTCCCTAAAACCCTAGCTTCTCTTTTTAATTTCTGCGCTTCTACTATCAAATCGACGTTTCTGGGGAGTTAGACATGACGATGAGGTCGACAGGCGAAAAGAAATCAAAGTTTAGATCAAATATGATGAAATTTAGAGAGAGAAAAGAAGAACGTGAGTGTGAGAGGGAAAAAGGGAGGGAGGGGCTCAGTTCTCTTTTTATAAACTTAAGGGTGAAATTATCATTTTGCCCTTAAATTTTCTTAAGGAGAAGCTTTTAGAAGAGGATAAAATCGTCATTTTATATCGATTCGATCAAACGAATCCTTCAACGTCCCTTGAAGTTAGGGGACTTCAAGTTTGCCAGTTGAACGAATCCTCATTCGTTTGAACAAACTAGCACTTCGACTGAACAAATGAGTCCTTTAGTCAATTAAAATCTAATTCAGTCAAACGAATCCCCCTATTCATTTGAATGAATATAATGCTATAAATTTTTCAGGGAGTCTCCAAATTTTCAGTTGAACGAACCAGGCTATTCGGTCAATCGAACCTACCCAAAATGGCAATTCTCACTTGAGTTCTCTCCCAAATTGAAAATCACCAATGGGGTCCCTAAGTTTATACTCTCAACACTTACTAACCAACCAATTCTCAAGAATAAATCCTAAAACTGTGCTGACATGCCATCGAAATTCATGATAAATGCAAATGCATGAACGAGAAATGGGTAAAATTATAATTATACCCTCAAAGTCTAAACACGGGGCTCACAGATCTACCCCCCTTAAAAGAATTTTATCCTTAAAATTCAACATACCTCAATACTAAAAAACATGGGGGTATTGACGCTATATCTTAAGCTCGGGCTCCCAAGTCATTTCTTCAATAGCACCATTCTTCTACAGAACCTTTACCATAGGGATGACTTTACTCTTCAATATTCACTCTTGACGATCAAGTATGGCCACTAGTTGAACTTCACACTTCAAATCCTCTGTCAAATCTATAGGAGGCAAATGAATAATATGAGATGGGTTAGGAACATACTTCTTCAACATAGATACATGAAAAACATCATAGACCCTCTACATCTTTGACGGTATCTCCAACTTGTATGTCACTGGACCAATTCTCTTGATGATTTTAAAAGGCTCAATATACCTCAGATAAAGCTTTCCTGGATTTTGAAATCGAATCACTCCTTTCCAGGGTGATGCCTTCAAAAACACTTGCTCATCCACATCAAATTCTAAATCCCTTCCTCTATTATCCGAGTACGATTTCTGTTTATCCTATACTGTCTTCAATCTGTCTTGGATAATCTTTACTTTCTTAGTGGTGGCTTCGATTAACTCAATATTGTCTAGCTTTCTTTCGCCTATTTCATCCCAACATAAAGGAGTTCTACACTTTCTTCCATACAGAGCTTTGTATGGTGCCATTCTTATGCTAGACTGATAGTTATTATTGTAGGCGAATTCAACCAATGGCAGATACTGTTCTCAGCTTTCTTGAAACTCTAGTACACACCCTCTCTCAACATATCTTCTAATATTTGGATAGGTCTCTCTGACTGTTCATCCGTCTGAAGGTGAAAGTTGAGCTGAAATTCAACCTTGTACCTATAACTCTCTAAAGACTAGACCAGAATCGAGATATAAAATAGAGATCTCGATCTGACACAATTGTCACAGGTATACCATACAACCTTACAATCTCTGCCATATATAGCCTTACTAGCTTATCAACTGGATACTTAGTTCTGATAGGTAGAAAGTGTGCAGATTTAGTCAATTAGTCCACAACCACCCATATTGTATCATGTCCAACTTGGGTACGTGGCAGTCCTATCACGAAGTCTATGGTGATATGTTCCCATTTCTACTCTGGTATGGATAATAGTTGAAGTGCTCCTACTGATTTCTGGTGTTCAACTTTAACTTGTTGACATGTTATACACCTGACAATAAATTCTGAGATGTCTTTCTTTATTCTAAACAATTAATAGCTCTCTTTGATGGTTCTGTATATTTTTGTGCTACCAGGATGTATTACAAAAGCTAAACAATGAGCTTTTTCTAGGATGGTCTTTCTCAGTTTATTATCTGAAGGTACACATACCCTACCTCTTAATGTCAAGATCCCATCCTGAGAGATGTAAAAATCTTTAGTATTATCATCCATGATTCTCTAACAAACTTTCATTAACTCTGGATCTTATATTTACCTTTCTTTTATCTGATCTCGTAGAGTCAATCTCACAATAAAAATGGCTAACATCGAACCATTTGAATCGTATTCTAATGTCACTCGTAAACTTTTCAATTCCAGTAACAATGGAAGGTATGCTGACATAACATACGCCACTGTTATTAAAGATTTTTTGCTTAAGACATCTGCTACCACATTGGCTTTCCCTAGATGATAGTCAATTACCAGATCATAATCCTTGATCAGTTCAAGCCATCTTCTTTGCCTCAGGTTCAGTTCCTTCTGATTGAGTAAATACTTCAAACTCTGGTAGTCCGTGAAGATCTGACATCTCTCTCCATACATGTAGTGTCTCTAAATCTTCAAGGCAAAGACTATTGTAGTTAACTCTAAATTATATGTCGGGTAATTCTCCTCATGCTTTTTGAGCTATCGGGAAGCATAGACAATTACCATCTCATTCTTCATCAAGACACAACCTAGTCCTTGCCTGGAGGTATCATTAAATATTATATATCCCTTTTCAAGAATAGGTAGTGTTAACACTAGAGCTGAGATGAGACGATTCTTCAATTTCTAAAAACACTGCTCACATCTTTCATCCCATTTAAACTTAACATCCTTCTTTGTTAAGTGAGTCAGTGGGGCAGCTAGCAAAGAAAAACCTTCAATAAACTTTCTGTAATAACCTGTCATCCCTAGAAAATTCTAATCTCTATAACATTCTTAGGTCGTTCCCACTGTACAATAGCTTCAACTTTGCGAGGATCCACAAAGATTACTTCTCTTGAGATTACATGTCCCAAGAATACCACTTCTCGAAGCCAAAACTCACATTTCAAAAACTTAGCATACAACCTTCTTTCTCTGAGTGTCTACAGTATAATCCGTAGATGCTAAGCATGTTTTTTTTTTGTCTTCGAGTAAATCAGGATATCATCGATAAATGCAATCACAAATTTATCGAGATAAGGATAGAATACTCGATTCATGAGATCCCTAAATGTAGCTGGGATATTAGTTAACCCAAACGACATTATAAGGAACTCATAATAATGACTATAGCCTGTTTGAAAGGCTGTCTTGGCTACATCACTATCCTTAAGCTGTAACTGATAGTACCCTGACCTCAAATCAATTTTTAAGAACACACTCACTCCTTGTAACTGATTAAACAAGTCATCGATCCTGGGCAGTGGGTACTTATTCTGGATAGTGATCCGATTCAATTGTCAGTAATCTATACACATTCACAAGGTTCCATCATTCTTCTTAACAAATAACATCGGTGAATCCCAGGGTGACATGCTCGATTTGACAAAACCCTTATCAACCAACTCTTGAAGTTACACCTTCAATTCTTTGAGTTCAGCTGAAGCCATACGATAAGTTTGCATCGAAATCAGTGTAGTACTAAGAATCAAGTCAATACTAAAGTTGAATTCTCATTCTGGCGACATTCTTGATAATTCATCTAAAAATACATCTGAAAATTCCCTCACTACTGGAACTTGTTCAATTTTATACTAAAAAATAATGGTATTAATAACATGTATCAAATACCCTTGGCACCCTTTCCTCATTAATCTCTGGGCTTCCATCGCACAAATCAAACTACTAGATAAGATATTTCGCTCACTTGAGAAGACTATTTTTGATCCCTCGAATCCTTTGAATATAACTTGCTTTGCAAAGCAATCCATAATTGCTCGATACCTGGATAACTAATCCATTCTCAGTATAGCATCAATATCCTCCATCCTCAAAGGAGCCAAGTCTGCTACCAGCTCAACTCCATTCACAATCATAGCACAATCTTTAAACACGGTCTTTCTTAACAATATTTAGCCCAAGGAAGTATGAACTATTATTTCTTGATCTAGGGGTGATAATGAGACACTAGCATGAGGCGCTAAAGCGATATTGACAAATGACCGATTAAAACCTGGATCTATCAATGCATATACAGGTTGACTGAAAATTTTAACCATACTGGTCACCACATCTGGGTTAGTTTGTGCCTGCTCCTGATTAAATGTAAAAACTATAGTCTGAACTCTATCTCTAGTTCTCTGAGCACCATGAGATACTGTAGATGAACTACCCACTCCTGATCTTCTACCGGTATAAGCTACTGCTTGCTCAACTAGTGGCTGCTGGTGGTATGAGTAAGGCCGATTAGTCTGACCACCCATCTCCACTCTGCCTAGCTTGAGACAAAATCTTTTGATGTGTTCTGTCTCCTCACACTGGTACCATACTGATAGCAAAGGACACTTTTCCACATGATATTGCCTATAATGAATACACCTATCCACCCTCTAATCCTGTCTTGAGCCTTGAGTATGTCTCTGAGCTGATGATCTGAATCTTGAGGGTCCTTAACCTTGGGGAGAATGTGAAGAGATACTGACAGGGCTTGTAGCAGAGGCTCCACTAGATGAACCATTATTACAGCTCTTTTTGGATGGAGAGCCAACCTGTATACTCAAATCTTTTCTTTTCTGAAACTGACCCTCGACCTTCTCTCTCCAGTCAACCTCTTAGCTCTAAGGGCCATCTGAATCATTTCTTTGTACCTTTTATTTCCTAACAGTGACATCTTCTCACGGATCTCAAAGTTTAATCCTTCCTCGAACTTGGTGCACAAGCTCTCTTTATTAACGAACTCAGACACAAACTCAATCAACTCTCTCAGTTAAGTCTCATAGTCCTTCACTGTTTTACCCATCTGTCTTAACTGGAGAAATTCTTGCTTCTTCTGATTACAGTGAAAGGGGTTATAATACTGATCTTTAAATTTTTGCACAAAGTTATCCCAAGTCAACTGTGCAGAGGCTCTAGCTTGCACATTTGCCTACTAAGTAGCTATACTACCCTCTAACAACCTGATAGCTACCTTTAACTTATACCTGTCCTCTAGCTCCATGTCATTCAGGTCACCCTCTAATTTTTTAAACCATCGATTAACTTCTGTTGCATTTGTAGTACCTCCAAAAGATACACTTCCCAACTGTCGAACCTCTTTGATCATTTTGGACAACTTCAGAGCCAATCCGGATGCTTCTGTAGTTTGAGCATTCCAGTATGCCATAAAGGCAGCCCATTGCTCGAAAATCATATTCAGAGGTATTCCCATACCCGATTTTTAGTATTGGGGCTGAGAAAGTTCATGTTGCTCCTCAGGTTTTGGTTAAGGCATATACGACGTAGCCTCTTTTTTATCAGGTACTACCTTTTTTTATGGTCTACCACGACCTCGTCTAGATCTCAAAGATATTTCACTATAAAAGAGTACAAAATTTACTTGCACGTATTTAACATGATGGTTATACTTTCTATGACTCGACTCATCTAGTCCACTGAAAAACTATAAAATCATATACAGGAGTTTAAAAGACAGTTTAAAAAATCAAGTTTGGGTATTTCAAAAACTGTTTGAAAACCAAAAGCTCTGATATCAATAAAGTTGTCACGCCTCAATCTATGAGTCCCGCACATAATAATCGATATAGACTTTCAGGATGTATCCAATTACACAGAATACACTCTATAAGCCTGTAAGGCATTTACAAAACCTGCACTCAAAATATATACTCAGCACTTCCAAATGCATTTTCAACCAAACACTTAAACTCCTAATAATTCTATAACAATCCACAAACACTTCAAAGTGATTAAATCAATTAAAGGTTCATTAATATACAAATATGTGTGGATCAGTCCATCCCAAAATATATTATAAACATTTCTTACAAATTTTATTTTATTTTATAAAAGATTTATAAACAAAATAAAATAGAACAGTAGACTCCAGTGGACTATGAATCATGTATGATGAGTCGATATAGAGTATACCTGACGCTCTTAACCCCTGGAGTGATCACCACCCAACCAAAGCGCAGATCTTGTCGTTTACCCTGAAACTGAAGGGGGGTGAGTATACGGAAGTATACTCTATGAGTGAATGTAAGATAAATATAAATAAATAAGTACATTCAAACTAGTTTAATGAAAAATATTTTTTTTCATTTGAAAGCTTTAAAACATATACCAAAAGTAATTAGACTGTATTCCTCGACGATCACCCTGGCCTTGGGTATCCCAAGATCGTCAATGGGTTTGTAGGCAGATAAAACATATCATTTTATAAAAATAGATTTAAATGCAAGAAATAGAATGTGCAGGGGTTTTTAGAAAATATGTCCACCACTAACGTTTGCCTCGATTAGCCATGGGGTTATTTTTCTTGATTGACTCGACGAGACTCATAGGTAGTTAAATCATATCTCCCTCATAATATCATAATCATCATATATCAATCTCACCTGTGCAGTCTCCACTCACCTAGACGACCTCTCTCCTAAGCCGTTCTTAGGTTATCACGTATAACACTCACTTGGGGGTCCACATCCCAGTGAACTCTCCCCCAGGCTGTCACACTATAGCTACAATAAGTAAATCAGCTCTTATGGTCGTTATCACCAATATACAAACATAAATCCTGGTCCACTGGCCATATCAACATCATAAATCACAAAACATATCTCACTTATCATATCGTCACACAATAATTATAAAATATAGCCCACTTATCGTATCATTGCATCAAATCAATATCAACGCATAGGATATTAAAAATAGGCTCAAAGGCCATAAATCATATATAACATATATATGCCAACAACCAGCTAAAACCATTTTCCTCTTTGGCCATAGAATTGAAAGAGGGTTTTGCGAGAAAACTCATAGGATCCATATTTTTCATATTATGCATACACATATAGCCAAACAATTTAGCATACATATATATGTTGGGGTTTTAAAATTTTTACCCAACCAAGTTTTGTCCTCTAAGCGTGAAGTCTCACCCAAGTCTCCAAAGGTGTCCACACACTAGTAGAAAGATGATGGAGGTGATTGTGACGCCCGTATTTAGACCTTAAAGGGTATAATTATATTTTTGTATATTTTTTATTTATGCATTTGCATCCCTCACGTATATCTATGGTTTGTCTGTATGGTTTCATGATTGTATTTGAGTTTTATTATTGGCCTGGAAGAGTTAGAGAGTGTAAACTTTGGAGCCCCGATGATATTTTGAATGAAGGAAAGGATTCAAGAGAAAGTGTGTAATTCATTCGAACGGATAGGATGGATCATTCAAACGAACTGCTAGACACAAATTCGTTCAAACGAATGGACATTTAATTCAAATGAATAAAATATTTCCTTCAAATGAATGGTAAAACATTCGAACAAAATTCGAGGGAACTCTCTGAAAAATTTTGATGCTAAGTTCGTTCGATCGAATAGCAATTCATTCAGCCAAATCGATGGTGTCATTCGAACGAATGCTCGATCATTTGAACGAAAATATAGGGAGCTCTCTAACTTTGAATGTGCCAGATTCGTTCGATCGAATCGATGCGAACTAACAAAATTACCTGATTCTAGAAGCTTGTCCTTAAGAAAATTTAAGGACAAAATGATAATTTCATTCTTTTTCTATAAATAGGGGTCAAGAGGTCAAATTTTTACTTTCCTTCTTCCTTTCTTCTTCTCTTCTTCTTCCTCTCATTTTCCCTCCTCTATTATGTGTACTCACCTCCCCATTCTTTTGTTTTCTTTGAGTTCTTTTGAATTTCTCACTCCGCTAGATGCATAAAACACACTGTGAGCTTTGATTTGGCGATTAAGGCGTAGAATCGATTATGGGGAGCTAGGATTTTGACTTGTATTTTGGGATTTTTTGACTTCGGAGCGAAATCAAGGAAAAATGATCATACCATGAAGTTCGTAGCTTCGTTTTTAACTCGTCTATGTATTCATTTTTGTATTTTAACAACTTTAATTCGTATGAGTTTTACTGTACATTTGTTTAGATTTTCTTAGATTTATCATACTCATTATAGTTTTTAGGTTTCATTTGAGTTGTAATAGAATTAACGAGGTCGTAGAAAGTTAGAAATGTATTTTTGAAGAAATTGGTTGAATGTAAATAGTAATTAAAGTTACTGTTTCGATGGGCGTGTGGGGGTCCGTAAGTCAGAATAATAGAATCGAGCCGTATTATACTTGGTTGGCTGGAATGTAGGTTCGTGGTATAAATGTATGAATAATTAGATGAATAACGGGGATTTTAGCCAATTTTAAGTAATTAATCGATTTTAGAAAATTTGGGGTTAGCTTGCATTACACCGCATGATAAGAGTTGCATGAGCATTTTGGAAATGTATAATGATATATTTTGGAAATGTATCGTTTAGGCGATGATATGAGAGTGAGGTATCCGCGTGACACGCCGAGAAACGAGAAAAATTAGGGAGTGTAGACCTTACCTAACCAGTGAGTGGACTGTTTTTTACTTTTGCTATTTATTTTCAAACTTACTTCTATGATTTCAATGAGATGTGAATGTTTTACAAATGAATTTGTCCAATATAGCTATTTATGAGAGAATTCTTCTATTAATATGTTTTCATATGGCCTTATGATAGATTTGAAATATTTTAGCATACCTGCATGATTTTTATATGACGATATGGCCAGAAGGCCAGGATTATGCTTGTTATGTGATACTACGACCTAAGGGCCATGTTTTATGATGATTATATAATGTTAGGCCAAATGACCAGATTTGTTATGTATATTAGTGATAATGACCTTGTGAGCCAGATTATTTACTGTAGCTATAACGTGATAGCCTGGGATCCCCAGGTGAGTGCTATATATGATAGCCTAGGGATGGTCTATGAGAGAGGTCGTCTAGGTGAGTGGAGGCTGTACAGGTGGTCCTATTATAGGGTGATATATTGATTGTGATATTGTGTGGGTGATGTGATTGACCACCTATGAGTCTCATCGAATAAGTTACAGATGTTACCCCGTGGCTGCTCGAGACAAATATCAATGGTGGGCATGTTTTCTAGAAAACCTTACATATTTTATTTCTTGCATATAAATCTATTTTTATAAAATAGCATGTTTTACCTACATATAAAACCCACTGACGATTTCAGGATTCCCTTGCCCAGGGAGATTGTCAATACTACAGCCAGACCAATGTTTTATGATATATGATTTTGAGTTTTTCAAAGTAAAAGCAATATTTTTGTTTTATAGAACTCTTTATGATATTTTAATGCGCTTATTACGATATAAATAATGTTTATTTATTTATATTTATTTTGGTTTACTCACAGAGTATACTTCCATATACTCATCCCCCCTCACTCATCCCTTTCAGGTTCGCTTAGGTAAGGTGGTGTGATTGCTCCAGGACTTGGAAGCTTCAGGTATAGGTATGTCGACTCACTCTACTTGATTCTTAGTCCACTGGTATCCACTTTTCTTTTTCTTTTATGTAAGAGACTTTTATTATTGACAAACAGATTTATAATAAATATTTGATTTGTGATTTAGAGATAGATTGAATCCTGTCAACTTATATTTGATCGAGTATTTTATGTATTGACAAATATATATAATTGAAGTGTTTGAGTCCTCTTGATTTTCTGGACTTGTAGTTTGGGTGTTTGGTTGTGAGTATATTGAAAGTGCTTTGTGAAAAATATTTGAAACAGGTTTTTGATAAATACCTTACGGGCTTACAGAGGGTATTTTGTATGATTGAGTACACCCTAGAAGTCTGTGAAGATAGTCACGTGTGGGATCCATGGGTTAGGGTGTGACAACTTTAGTGGTATCAGAGCTTTTGGTTTTTTTAAATGGATTTGGAAACACCTAAACTTATTTTTCATACTAGATACTGAAGTTTTATTTGTGATTTTATGATTTTTGAAAATGTTTCAATGGATTAGGTGAATCGAGTCATAAAAAGCATCACCACCCTAATATATGCGTGCAATTGAATCTTTATGCTCTTATGTAGTGAAATGTCTTTGAGACCTAGAAGAGGTTGTGGTAGACCACGGAGAGAGGTAGTACCTGATAAAGAAGAGGCTACGTCATATGTGCCTCAACCAGAACCCGAGAAGCAGTATGAGCCTCCTTTTCCTCAATATCGCAACCAGGCATGGGTATGCCTCCAGTGATGACTCCCGAAAAATGGGCTATTTTTATGGCGTATTGAAATGCACAGGCTGCAAAAGCATCAAGATCAGCCTCAAAGTTATCCAAATTGATCAAAGAAGTACGACAGTTGAGAAGTGTACCTTTTAGAGGTACTACAGATGTAACAGAAGCTAACAGGTGGTTTAAGAAGCTAGATGGTGACTTAAATGATATGGAATTGGAGGATAAGTACAAGTTAAAGGTAGCTGTCAGATTATTAGAGGGCAGTGCAGCTACATGGTGGGCAAATGTGCAAGTTAGAGCCTCAGTACAGTTGACCTGGTCTACTTTTGTACAAGAATTCAGAGATCAGTATTACAACCACTTCCATTGTAAGCAGAAGAAATAGGAATTCCTCAGATTAAAATAGTTGGATAAGACAGTGACAGAATATGAGACTCAACTACGGAAGTTGGTTGAGTTTATATCGGAGTTTGCTAATGTAGAAAGCTTATGCACTAAGTTCGAGGAGGGATTAAATTTTGAAATCTGTGAGAAGATGTTACTATCAGGAAATCAAGGCTATAAAGAGATGATTCAAATGGCCCTTCAAGGTGAGAAGCTAATAGGAGAGAGAAGATCAAGGAGCCAGTTTCAAAAGAGGAGAAATCTGAGTATACAAGTTGGCTCACCATCTAAGAAGAGTCGTAGCAGTGGTTCCTCTAGTGGCACCTCTGCTACTAGTCCTGCAAGTATCTCATCACATTCTGCTCAAGGTCAAGGACACTCGAGATTCAGATTTTTTGCTCAAGGACTTACTCAGGGATTGAGACAGGATCAAAGGGTGGACAGGTGTATACATTGCAGACAGTATCATGTGGGAACGTGTCCTATACTTATAGTGTACCACCAGTGTAGGGAGACATGACACATCAAAAGGTTTTGCCCCAAACTAGGGAGAATGGAGATAGGTGGTCAGTCTAGTTGACAGTATTCACACCACCAGTAGCTACCAGTTAATTAGGTAAATGCTTTTACTGGCAGGAGGTCGGGAGCTGGTAACTCGTCCACAGCATCCCGCGGTAATCAGAGGACTCGCGATAGAGTTCTGACCAGATTTTTGCTTTGAACTAGGAGTAGGCACAGGCCAATCCAGATGTAGTAACTGATATAGTTACTATTTTTAACCATCCTGCATATGCATTAATAGATCCAGCCTCTAGTAAATCATTTAGTAATACTGCCTTAACTTCTTAAGTTATTGTCTCATTGTCACCTCTAGATCAAGAAATAATAGTTCATACTCCTTTGGGTCAGAAATTATTGAGGAAGACAGTGTTCAGAGATTGTGCGATAATGGTAAACGGAGTTGAGCTAGTAGCTAATTTGATTCCTCTGAGGATGGAGGATATTGATGCGATTTTAAGAATGGATTGGTTATTCAGGCATCGAGCAACCGTGGATTGCTTTACGAAGCAAGTTATGTTTAGAAAACCCAGGGAATCAGAGATAATCTTTATAGGTGAGAGGAATATTTTATCTGGTAGTTTGATATATGCAATGGAAGCATAGAGATTAATAAGAAAAGGGTGCCAAGGGTTCTTGACATATATTTTTGATAGTACTGCCTCAGGATATTCTATTAACCAAGTTCCTATGGTGAGAGAATTTTCAAAAGTATTTCTATATGAGTTACCAGGAATGCCTCTAGAACAGGAGTTTAACTTCAGTATTAACTTGATTTCTGGTACTACACCAATTTTGACGGGACCTTATCGTATGATGCCAACTGAGCTCAAGGAATTAAAGATATAGCTTTAAGATTTAATTGATAAGGGTTTTATCCGATCGAGTATGTCACCGTGGGGTTCACTAGTATTGTTTGTGAAGAAGAAGGATGAGACTCTGTGATTGTGTATTGACTATCGGCAGTTGAATCAAGTTACCATCCAGAATAAATACCCACTACCCAGGATTGATGATCTATTTGATCAATTGTAAGGGGAAAGTGTATTTTCGAAGATTGACTTGAGATCAGAGTACTATCAGTTGAGGATCAAGGAGAGTGATATAGCTAAGACAGCCTTTCAAACACGCTATGATTATTATAAGTTTCTGGTGATGTCGTTTGGGTTAACTAATACCGTAACTGCATTCCTAGATCTCATGAATCGAGTATTTCATCCTTACCTTGACAAGTTTGTGATTATCTTCATTGATGACGTATTAGTTTACTCGAAGACCAAGAAGGAACATGCTCAGCGTCTGCGAATTATGCTACAAACGCTAAGAGAAAGAAGGTTGTATGCTAAGTTTTCAAAATGTGAGTTTTGGCTTCGTGAATTAGTATTTTTGGGACATGTGATTTCAAAGGAAGTAATTTTTATAGATCCTTGCAAAGTTAAAGCTATTGTGCAGTAAGAAAGACCCAAGAATGTTACAGAGATTAAAAGTTTCTTGGGATTGGCGGGTTATTACAGAAAGTTTGTTGAAGGCTTCTCTTTGATAGCTGCCCCATTGACACGTTTAACAAAGAAAGATGTTAAGTTCAAGTGGGATGAGAAATGTGAGCAAAGTTTTCAAGAGTTGAAAAGTCATCTCACCTCAGCTTCAGTATTGACACTACCTATTCCTGAAGAGGGATATGTAATATTTAGTGATGCCTCCAAGCAAGGGCTAGGTAGTGTTTTTATGCAGAATGGGAAAGTAATTGCCTATACTTCTAGATAGCTCAAGAAGTATAAGGAGAATTACCTGACCCATGATTTGGAATTAGCTGCAGTAGTCTTTATCCTAAAGATTTGGAGACATTACTTGTATAGAGAGAGGTATCAGATTTTTATTGATCACCAGAGTCTAAAATACTTGCTCACTCAGAAGGAACTGATTCTGAGGCAAAGAAGATGGCTTGAACTGATCAAGGATTATGATTTAGTGATCGATTATCATCTAGGGAAAGTTAATGTGATGGCAGACTCTTTAAGCAAGAAGTCTTCAGTGACAGTGATAGTGCAGTTACGAGTGGTATTAGAGTGCGATCAAGATGGTTCTATATTAGCTAATTTTGTCAGAGAATCGTGGATGGTAATGCTGGAGATTTCTATATTTCCCAGGATCGAGTCTTGACATTAAGAGGTAGGGTATGTGTACCCTTAGATAATGAACTGAGAAAAACCATCCTGAAAGAAGCTCACTATTAAGCTTTTGCAATGCATCCTGGTAGCACAAAGAT
>JAVXUL010148471.1:0-14286 GCA_035590515.1 Trichilia minutiflora
AATATTTATTCTATAAGACTTTTTTCAAAATAAAATTTCGATAAAACCACAATCGTCTGATCAACTCAATCAAAGATCAGATTGTCTCCGAAAATCATGCTGTTAACAGTTGTTCCATCACATCGTGTTCGAATCTATATGACCATATCCAATCTTTCATCCCTTGTAGCCCACGTACTGTAGTAAAATACTGCTCAATAATCAACGGCTCACAGAAAGCATTCCTTTAACGATCGATCTTGTGAAGATATTTTATCATTGTGTAATCCTAATCATATCGGGAGGTATATTAAACAGACCGATAATTCATGAATTGATTATCATTTACATTGATTAGAACTTAAATAAAATTAATTCATTTAATTAAAAATAGGTTTAATCCTAATAGTCGGTGTTAGAATGTGGGGCCAACAGAGTGTGTCTCACCTGCCCTCATCTTCGCATGCGTGCGTACGATGTGCTTCAGTCACCTCATCTCATCAACGTCCAGACTTTCCAGTGCAAAATACTCTTTATATACACACGAATATCCATTTCCGATACGGTCTCGGTCTCAGTTAACAATTCATTTGCTTACTGGTTTCTTAGCTGGCGAGTAATGTCGTCAACATCATCTTCTTTATCTTCTTTTCTTCTGGTTTTGATATTCTGTATCTCCGGTGTAAACTGTTCATCTACTCTGGCGACCAAGATTGGCAAAGGCAACTGTCTACTGTCCGTTGAAGAGATTGATGGAGGGATTGTGGGGCATCTACAAGTCAAACAGAAGAACAATATCTAAGGTCCAGATATCCCTCTCTTGCAGATATATGTCAAGCGAGTGAGATTCAATGCTTGTGATTGCGACTATTGGAAAATATGTTTTTGATCGAAATTGTTCACCGCATTTACAGGCATGGAACTGAAGATCGTTTAAGGTTTCACATTGCAATTTTTTTGTTACTATAACAGTATAATAATCTTCTGATAGTACATCAAGCCTCTATAAAAAACTAGAGTTTAAATACATTACTTATTTATCAATTAAAAAGAAATATAATTTTGTTTATCCTCTAGAACAAACCAAACCTAATACATACCAAAAATATATTAATTTAAAATAAAACCATGTTTTATTTTAGATTCTTGTGACTTTATAATATATTCTTGTTATGTTGATCAAATAATCAACTATTAAAAAAATAATTGGATGTTCAAAATAAACATTATTTAATATATTATGAGTTTTAAAAGCAATGTATATGTATTTGCTAAATTTTATTATTAAAATTCTACAATAATATATACAATATCTACGAGTGTCAAGTTGTTTCTCTATGTTTGGCTTATTGGTATGCCCTTTGTCAATTCGGTTTTCCTTTAAATCCATGTTCCATTGATTGGCATTTCTTGCTCAGTTATTATGTCTCTTTTTAATGTTCTTTATCCTTTTCCGAAAATAATGGGTAGGGCCAAGCTACTAAATATAGTATTTTGTGTGCCACTTAAAGGTTTGTCCCATGTGTTAGTGTTCAGACGTGCTATTTTTCTGGGCCAGAAATGAATACCTGCATTGAATTGTTATTTTTGTTGACTTCTAGGTATTGTCGATCACACTATTGATGGCTCACTAATATGTATGAGAAGGTACCACTTCAATCATTTCCCTCTCTGTATTTTGGTCCTATTTGGTTTTACTAAATTTTCTTTTTTTTCATGTACAACTAATAATTTGCACTTAATTTGGAGAATTATTGTACAAATAGTTTTTCCTTTCCTTTTGGTGTTCGTTGTGATAGACTCTTAGCTTTTAGATTGCGTCTAACTCTTTATAATTGATGTTACGAGTGCTCAGATCTATTAGCATAGATGCTTTGCATCCGTTTCGCACAGAGAAATTAAAATTTTTATTTTTTTTATTTAAATTATAAATAAGAGAGATATGATAGAGTATAGAGTGTGTAAAAAATTGAAAATATTTGAGTTTTAGATTATTTTATAAAAATTAAGCATATAAATCATTTGAGGCTCTTAAATTTATTCAGATTTTTTTTTTTAATTTAAAATTTGTACTTTTTTATTTGTAAGTTTATAAGCACACTCTTAAATTTTTATATTTTCTCATTTTAAAGATAGTAAAAATATTTTATTTATCTTTGTCCGTAGATGTAGGTCACATTGATTGAACTACGTAAATATTAGTGACTTATTTTTATCTTATTATTTATTACTCAAAGTCTCTTTTACTAATTCTTGAAAATATTTTTTCAACACATTAGTATTAGAGTCTCTTTTGATATTTTGGCAATGATGATAATAACCAAAATATATGTTGAAAAGTTTAATTAGAATATCAATTTCGGAATATGACAGTTCAAGATAAAGGCAATCCTAATTTAGGATAGAGTTGAGTTAGCTCTTTAAAGAGGGAAGAAAAAGCTTAAGAATTTAGTTGATAAAGATTTTACTGTTATAGATAAAAAGGCAACATTATACATTATTTTAAATCTCTCTGATAAAGTTTTGCAGGAAGTCACTACTAAGATAGTCGTAAAAGGTATGTGGAAGAAGTTGAAAACTTTGTACATGAAACAGTTAGTGGAGAATCAGCTTTATTTAAAATAGTCTTTGTATATTTTTTGGGATGATAGAAGGTGCATTTATACTCTTATATCTTGATAAATTTGATTTCATTTTTATGGATATAACGATATAGATGTTAAAATAAATAATGAAGATCAAGTTCTATTGTTATTATATTATCTGTGAGCCCCGTGCTTAGATCTCAAGGGTATAAGGATAATTTTATACTTTTACTATTCATACACTTGCATCCATCCCATACACCGTACGCGTGTGAGCGTGATTTCCTATTTTAGTTCAAGAATTTGATTGCTTAAGATAAGTTTTAGGAGTGTGAATGTAGGGACCTCAACGTAATTAAAAGTATGTTTTATTTTGAGTAAAAACTCCAATGATATTTTTTAGTTGAGGGAAGGATTTGGAAAAAAATGTGCAATTCATTCGAACGAATGGGCTGGATCGTTCAAACGAATTTTCTGGTCCCAAATTCGTTCAAACGAATGGGAAATTCGTTCGAACGAAAGACAAATCATTCGGACGAAATTTGAAGGAGCTCTCTGACTTCGGAGGTGTCAAAATTCATTCGAATAAATAGTGATTCATTCGACCGAATCAATGGTGAAGTTCAAACGAATATTCGATCATTTGAACAAAATTTTGGGGAGCTCTCTGACTTCGGAAGTAGCAGATTCGTTCGATCGAAACCCAGTTCGTTCGATCGAATTTATATTCGTTCAAACGAATCCCTCGAATAATAATTTCACCCTTAAGTTTATAACAAGGGGGCTGAGGGTCAAATTTTACGATTTTTGCTTCTTTCTTTCTCTTTTCTCCCTTAGCTCACGTTCTCTCTGTCTCTCTCTCAACTTTGCCACATTTCGTCGAATTTTCGATTTTCCTTCGCCTGTGACTTTTATTCTATGCGTCTAACTACCTGAGAGCATCAATTTGTTGATTAGAGCGCAGAAATCACGAAGGAGAAAACTAGGGTTTCGACTTCCAATTGAGGCTTTTCGATTTCTATGCGAAATTAGAGTAAACCAACCACACCACGAGGTTCGTAGATTCAACTCTAGCTCGTCTTTATATTCATTTCGTATTTTTACCAACTTTGATTCGTATAGGTTTTACTAATTTTGATAGAATTTTATTTAGAATATACACACCGATAAGTAGGGTATATCCCCATAATACCACTAGTAAGTCTGTAAAACTCACCATAGATCGTATCATATCTAATAAGGTATGATTCCTCTTTTTTGCTACACCATTCAACTGTGGTATGTAAGGAGTAGTCAGTTGAAAAATAATTTCATATTGTTTTAAGAATTCTTAAAAATTTTTACTCAAGTATTCTCCTTTTCAATCTGATCATAAAATTTTAATATGCTTTCAAGTCTATTTCTTTACTTCATTCTTAAACTCTTTGAGCTTTAATTTCAAAGGAATCAAATTTGTATTTCATTAAATACACATTTTTAAATCATGACATATCATCGATAAAGGTAATGAAGTAATCAAATCCATCTCGAGCTACAGTACCAAATGATCTACATATATCTGTTTGTATAAATTTTAATAGTTTTTTTAGCTTTCTCACCTTTGCTTTTAAAGGAAGATCTGGTCATCTTATCTTGAAGATATGATTCACAAGTTGGAATGGGTTTCGAAACCAGTGAACGTAAAAGTCCACTTTCTTCAAGCTGAATCAATCTCTTATTTTTGATATGACCTAATCTATGATTCCATAGATGTTTAAGATTTGCTTTATCACGAATTTTTTTCCTTGTAATGGATTTAATTAAATAGCTATTATTCAATTCTAGAACATATAAACCATTTATATTTATAGCTTTACCCACTAATATATTTTTTAAATATATTAAACTTTCATTTCCATTAAGAATCAATCCTCTTTTTCTAACTAAATCCCTTGATGACTAGTCTAGCTTTATATTATGGACGTGAAGAATTCTCATCTTTCTTTAATCTATAAATCCAACGATTTTTCAAAACTTTCTTATCCTTAGGTAATTTTACTAACTTAAATGTGCAGTTGTCATTTAAAGATTTCATCTTATCATTTATCGCATCAACCCACTCATTTTTATTTTCATCCTCCGTTAATTCTTCAAAGCTCTTAGGTTCTCAATTATCAATCAAAAGTATATACTGATCAAAAGAATACTTGGAAGACAAACGATGGTCTATGGTAAACTTCCTTAAAATAGTAATTGATGGCATAGTAATATCATCTACATGATTTTCTATGTTATCTACAACCTATTACTCATTCTGAATCTGATCATCCATATGATTCTCAATCTGATCATGTATTACTCTAGAAGGAACTAGATCAATATCAACATATAAATATGAATTCTAGAGAACTTTCTTCTATGCCTTTTTGATATCTTCAACAATTTGACCTTCTGTGAAAATAATATCTCGACTTTTTCGAGAATCTTCTTATCAATTGGATTATATAATCTATAGTCAAACTCATCAGAATCATAACTAAGAAAAATATATTGTTGTGTCTTGACATCTAACTTAGACATCTCATCTTTTGGAACATAAATAAAAGCTTTACAATTAAATAATCTCAAGTGACTATAAGAAATATCCCTTTCAAGCCAAACTTTCTTTAGCACATCATCATCTAGAACAACTGTAGGAGATATATTAATCATATATACCGTTGTACTCAATGCTTCACTTCAAAAGAATTTTGACAATTTTGCATCTGAAATCAAACATCGACCTCTCTTCAAAATTATCTGATTCATTTATTCTGCTATACCATTTAACTGAGGTGTTTTAGATGGTATTTTCTAATGTCTAATACCTTTGTGTCTATAATACTCATCAAAAATACCAATGTACTCATCACCATTATCTGATCGAATATACTTTAACTTCTTTCTTGTTTGTCTCTCAATCAAAATCTGAAATTACTTGAATTCATCAAATACTTGATCCTTAATCTTTAAGAAGTAAATTCAAACCTTCCTTGAATAGTCAATAATAAAAGTCATAAAATAAGCTGTAGTGCCAATAGTTTTCGTAGGCATTGAACTACAAATATTTAAATGCACTAACTCTAATTATTCGGATTTTCTCAAAGGTGAATGAATTTTAAAAGAAACTCTCTTTTGTTTTCTTGTCATATAATGTGCATACTTTTCAAGTTTCGGACTCTTTATTCCAAAGAGTACATTTTTCTTGACTAATATACTTGTTCACTTCTTACTCATATGATAAAGTCTCTTATATCATAATACAATAATATCCTTCATGACATTGCACATGCCTTTTAAAATCCTAACTTACAGAACATATAAAAAAGAATATTTTATACTTTTAGTCATCACTAATAATCATTTGATTAATTTTCATTTTTCATCACTCTCATGACGATGATATCCATCATCATCAAGCTTTTTAGTTAAGATCAAATTAAATCAGATATCTGGTGTATGCTTGACAACTTTGAGAAGTAATGGAGTTCTACTTTTAATTTTTAAACTAACTTTTCCTACACCTATACTTTGATCAAGCCATCATTATCTATTCTCAATGTACCAAAGTCAGTGTATAAGAAGTGAAAAATTCTCTTCTACAAATAACATGATAAAATGCCCCGCAATTGACAATCTAACTCAACTCACCATATGCAGTATTCATATTGTTATCATAACATATAATGACAAGCTCATTTGACACACAAACAACTCAATCATTTTTGTTACGATTATTTTTTTTCTTTTCACCATTGCTATTCTTTTTTTCTCGTTTCAACTAAAAGTAATTTTTCTTAATATGATCCATCTTACCACAATGATGATACTCAACATTCTTTTACCATAATCTTGATTTGCTTATGTTCTTGCCTTTATCTTTTCGGCCTCCACTCTGACTTTTTTCCTTTTTCTTTATAACAAGGACTTTTGAATTTGATAAAGAACCTTGAGTTTTTCTTAACAAAATCTATAGTAATTGTACTATCAAGAGCTAAATCACAGAGTGACATACAGAAAGTCTTTCAAGTATCTGACAGTGTATCAAGCAACTACAAGCCATATACTTTATCTTCAAATTTAATATTCATCATTGAAAGTTTATTCAATAATTCTTGAAACTCATTTAAATGATCTAAAATCGGTTGGTCATCTCTATATTGTAAACTCATAAGTTGTTTAATTAAAAATATTTTGTTATGGTCGCTCTTCCTTGCATATAATGACTTAAGCGAGTTCTATAAAGTTCTACCATATGTTTCCTTACTAATATGATTCAAAACATTATCATCTATAAATTATTGGATGAACCCACACTTAACTTTATATTCAAGAGTCCAATAAGAATCACTCATATTCTCAGATTTCAATTCGCCAAACACTGGTAAATACTAATGTTTCACATATAAAAATGTTTCATCTTGCCCTTTCAAATATGATAATTTATTCCATTCAAACTAATCAATTTGTTTGTACCTAATTTCATCATTCAGTCAAATATAATATGAACCAAGCTCTAATACGACTTTGTTAGAAAAAAATTGTAGAATTCCCTCTTTGATGGAACCTATAAAGAACTAAATAAACACACCAAATGTAAATATCGATCGCAAAATATTGATTAACAAAAGATAATTTTTAACATGAAAACTCCTCCAATTTAAAGGATAAAAATGACGAGACCATTCTTGGAGTCTCTCTAAATCTTCGCTATAAATTTTTAGGTAAAAACCTAAAACCAATAGGCACAATACTTATCTCATAATTACTAATAATAATAGAGTAAATACTTCTAATAATTATAAATAAAGATCAACTCAAAAACAACTCAAAATTGATTGAAAACAAATTTTTATCACTCAAAATAAGCAGTTTTGAAATTACTTTTAGATCTAAGTTATACTTATCCAAACAATACTTTTAAATTACTTCTAGATCTAAGTGAACTATCCTCCAATTGTTAGAAAAATGAAAATTGTACACTAAAATTTTTTTCTAAAAGCCTTTTACAACCTACCCCTGTCTCACGTCTGCCCTTTCTCTTCTATCTTTTTCTACTTGTATGTTTTTATTTCATTTAGGGTTATATGGGATTGGGCTAGATTACATGGGCAAAGCCCAACACAGGAGCCATTGCACGTGTCATAAAGGTAATCCTTTGCACCCTATGATGAATTAAACTTTTAAAATTAGGATGATCAGTCAAACATACTGCAAATGACCAACAACAAATCTTACGAAGATTCATATCTAGAGAAACTACGGAAAATATGTCATAGGTGGCAGAGACGGGGTAACTGATGTTTTAGTTCCATAGCTTTATAGAAATATATAAGTCATACCGGTCGAATAGGCAGACCCAGAAAACTAAGCTCTAAAATTGGGGTAACTGATTTTTTTCCCTTCCATGATATATACTGCAAAGAGATCAAGAGAAAAATTATAGCACCACAAAATTTGTTATTAGTACGCTATACATGATTCAGAGAGATAAAGAGACAATAAATAGCTCAAACAAATATATTCAATCAAACTTTATCATCAAATTGCCTAATCACCAAAGAGTTCAATATTTGTACCAAATTCCTCATTTCTCACGAACCTTGATAAGCAAGAGAAGGACCGAAACACTAAACCAATAAAATCCAAATCCTATTCACATATCTTTCTACTAATCACATTTTTTTCATTTATCAGGATTTAAATAACATATTTCAAGGACCAAAATTAAAATTACTCTATTTATTTGGAGACGGAAAATTTTTGAAAGAATTATCTAATACTACAGCCATACCCCTTGCATTGAGGTAGCTTTAACCTAGCACAGTTGACTGCCTGCTAAACTCAACAAAACCAATTCCAGTATATCTATAACAAGACTCACTTATTTTAGAAAGTGTTTAAATTGAAATTAATTTTATCTGCAATAAGCAACAAGTTAGATTCTATATGGGTTCCAGAACTATGTACTAAAAATTCTTGAAGTCCCATCTAGTCCACTCAATGCCTCATGCATTGTTGAAAGTCCTTCCCATTACCATGAATACCTAGATTCCTTCGATCTGAGCCTCAGATCATTATTCTAATTGCAACATAATTATCCATGAATTAGTATTAGTACTAGCGCACTAATCACAACCAAATATATGTTTCTGCAATGAACAGAAAGCATACATAATATGATTGTAGAAATGAAGCTATCTCATAGAAATTATACAATACGTTAGAATAAGAGCAGAGAGAGCACATTGTGAAGTTATCACCTCAACATATAAATCCTCTGCATTGCGCAGAGCAGTAAAGTAATCCTTATCGGTAGCTAGAGACAAAAGCTTCTTTAAAACGTTAGCCACATTATCTTTCTTGGTCATATTTTCAGTTTCCTTTGTAATTATGCAACTAGATAATGTGTCCTTCTGAACCATCCGCTTAGAGTTAGCTTTTGTGGACTGATTTCTTAAATTAAAGGCTAGTGGAGAGCAAGTAAGCTCAGAGGATGAAGGTTTCTTGAAGGATGATGGAGATTGATATTCTGTTGCAGGTGACTTAGCCTTAACAGTTGATCGAGGTTGATTGATTGTTGTTGATGATGATTGAGATAAAACTGGCTTGGATTGGTCAGCTGAAGGTGTTATTATTCCCATATTCTGCCTGCAGCTGAGACAAAGTAGGCTTTAAGAATGGAGTGTTATGCGAGGAGGACAATAGAGATTGAGATTCTTTTACGGGTAGCTTAGTGTTGGCAGATGATGATCGAGGTTGATCGAAGTTAATGATGATTGAGACAGAAATGGCTTAGATTGATGATCAGGTTAAGGTGTTGGCTTAGTCCCTTCCATATACTTCTTGTTCCCATATTCTGATAACAGTTGAGAATCTTTTTACTAACATTCACTTATACAATAACTTAAATTTTCTCAATATCTACCCTTTTAAAAGTTAATTAATTTAATTATTAATTATTGTTAAAAATGATTCAAATATCAGTTAGTTTAATTATTATTATTAGAAAAATATTTTAACTAACTTTTTGTACTTTCTATGTAGATAAATTAATCTATCATACTTAAAATATGAGTAAGACTCAAGCTTATTAAAGTTTCTATGTCATACTAATATTTACACCCCTGAATGTTGAAATATATTAAGTTAAGATCTCTAAATTAAGCCCAAGTAATATTTTGTAACTTTAAAATATCCTAAAATTTAAGGGTACATGTGACACTAACTCTGAATTTTACATCTCTAAATATTTTTGCAACTTTTTAAAAGTCATTTAAAAATCAAAGCAACAATGACAACAATATACCCAACCTCCGCTTCCTTCAAAAGTAGCAATATAAAAAATAATTAGGATTCTAAGAATGTGAGCATTGGTTTAAAGAAATTAATACACTAACAGGTAAATTTAAAAAAATTATTTCACTAATATTTAAGATTTATTTGATATTGTGGTGAGGTTATTTTTAAATCACAGCCATTGTAGAATAAAAACGTTAAATATCAAATATTAATGTAGAAATATATAAAACATATTAAAAGTAGTTGATGTAGTGGAAATGATTTTGGAACGAGAAATTGATCAAGCAATCAAATCCCAGCTTGAAATCTATAAAGCTAAGTTATGAAAATCATAAATTTGAAGAAAAGTTTTATCATTCAAAGAAAAGTTCTCTACAAACAAAAAGCCCTAAACTCTAAGATTATAACCCTTTTTATATTAACAATTTAAAGTTAAATATAGTTTAAGTAAATTTATTCTTCAGTTTAAAATTAAAAGAAAATGTAAAAAATGATGAAAATATAAATTTATCTAAGAAAATTAAACGTAGGTTTACAAATCTAGAGCTTGAGACATTGTTATTTAAAATTCAAATGTCTCGCATCATTTCCTCCCTTTTTTAAAGACTTCAAGTCCTCAAGATTATTAAGATAATATGCATAGATATTTGAGACATTGAAGGTTGGTGATATTCTTATCGAGCTCAGTAAGTCCACAAGATACGTATTATTGTTGATTTTCTTTGTAACTTTAACCAAACTAAATTTTTGATGTTGAAGTTTGTTATGCTAACCCACTGGGATTCGTTCCCTATAGAGGAATACCACGACTTTATTCTCTATCTCAAAAATCTTCTTTTGTTGATACTTGTCTACTTGAGCTTTGTACGTGGCATTAGAGACTTCAAGTCGTTGTCACACCTCCGCTTGTATGGTTTGTACCTAATATGCCAAGTTCTAGATTGCTATGCTCTTCATGGATTTATTGGGTAATGATTGAAGGTTTAGAGTATGGTTGGGCATATTTCAATATACTATATCAAACGGTGCTCGTCTTGTAGATGTGTGAGTAACGCTATTATACATGAACTTAACTTATGCCAACTCTACATCCCATTGCCTTGGTCAGTCCTGACAAAAGCTTCTAAGAATATTCCCAATGATCTTGTTAATCTTTGAATTTTGAGCATAACCATATTTCCTAGGTGGTATTACCCTAAAGTTGTCATCTATTCTACCTAATTCCACACTCACTTGATCAAAACAACCCAAACTAGTAATATTTATACCTTTAAATTCATCAACCCTTTCAAGGGTATGCTAATTCTCCATAGATGATCTTAACTAGCACCTCCACAACTCTAAGGCTATTCTAATGAATTTCAACTAAATTCCAACGTATACTATCATGAATACTTGTCCTATCAGTCTACTCAAGATCTCTATCATCAGTTTCTTGAATTATAATGTTGCTAAGACCAATATCGATAAGTAGGTAAGGAAATGAGCATTCACCTTCTTTCTTGTGTTGGTTTACAAGAACTTATGACTTGTTCTTAGTCAAGCCTGTGCTCTATGGAATATTTAATGCATGAGTGACCTTATCAAGTAAATTTGTATCCATGACCCCTTCATCTAAGTGATGCAATTAATCCATTATCTAAGAAAGATCGAACCAATCAATCTCAACGCCAACCCATCTTCTAAATCACATTCCAATGATGCCTAATGTTGTTCATTGTATTAATAGAAAACTTGTGGCACTTCCTTAATGTGTTGTTGATCTTGTTGTTGTTAGGTTGTTTGAATTATGCATACAAAATTAGGGTTAAAATCATCCTAGTATGTGCATTAGGGTTTAATCTTGCAAAATAATCCAAATTTATGGAATAATCACTAACCTTTAGTGATGTGTGATGAAGATCAACTTGTAAATTAACAATTCTCCAAGATTCAAAGCCCAAAATGCTTTCTTCCTTGCTTGGCCAAACTAAAGAGACATGTGAACTTTTATGATTTTTTTTCAATTTTTTTCTTAATCCTTAAGAAAATGAAAAATGACCTTTATTTATATTATTACCTTTATTATTCAAATGCCCTTATGAAAAAATTCAATGACAAATGAGTCTCCAATCTTGTTGAACAAGCTTTGTAATAGTTAAGGATAAAATGACAAGTTTGTCGACATTAAACTATTTAATATCAAACTGTCATAAAACTAGTCAAACCTACTTAAACTAACTTCAATTAATTTTATTCATATTCTCTAATATTAATAGAATATTATAACTTACATTAAGTTATATTCGAGATAATTTAAAAAACTTTCGATTTTATTAAGCTATTTAATGTATAAATGATTTACACTTTTCAGTCAATTATCATCAGCGAGAGTGCTAACTCTCTTAGCATATGATAATTAATTATTCTCCTCTATAAGCCAAGAAAAGCATATTGTTATTAGTTATGATCTTTAGAATTCATTATAATATTAGTCGTGAATTGAAATCAATCTCATTTTGAACTCTTCGAATGCTCAACGATTATGATTAACATCTAACAATGTGCTATAGTCCATAAATTATAATGAAGAAAATTTTCAACAAATCTATAACATCCCGATCCTTAAGGGTGGGGAGTGATGCTAGGGTAAAGGCCTGAATAAGGAGCGGCCCCTGACAGGATGGTCGTAGGGGTAGAAAGAATCCCACATCGAAAAGGAAGAAAAAGTTACTGATCTATATATGTGGAGTTGAGACCAAGTTGTTAACAAGGCCTTTTGGGATAGGTTTAGGCCCATTACCAAGAACAAAGCCGCGAGGTCTTGTGGGTTGAGTCAAAGTGGACAATATTATTAACAGTCTCGAGGAAAGTGTTACAATATGGTATCAAAGTCAACTTTCCTCCAGTATAATTGTGGACTCAAGGATGAGCCGGTGGAAGCTGGTGGGCCTGTAACATCCTGATCCTTGAGGACAAAGAGTGACACTAGGGCAAAGAGCGACTCCTAACAGGCTTTAAAATGACTATAGGGATAGGAGGAGTCCTATATCAGAATGGGAGAGGAAGTTACTGGATTATATATGTGAAATTGAAACCAAGTTGTCAACAAGATCTTTTGGGATGGATTTGGGCCCATTAACAAAAAAAAAGCCATGAGGCCTCATAGGTTGAGCCAAAATAAATAATATTGATGACAGTCTTAGGCCAGGTGTTACAGAATCCCTTGTTTTTTATTGTATATACCATATAGGTCAAGTCCTTTCATCATCTAATCTTGACTAAGTATGGGCTCATAAAATGTCAAAATCCCTAAACTCAGTATCTTTTCGGATAATTGGTCATTACGTACTGAAGTTATCATCATAAAACTCTTTCATGTGACCTCTTTTAAACTTGATCGAATATTTAAATTTTAGGAATTTATTAATATTTGATTGAGAACTCGAATCCGAATCAAATCAACAAAAACTCAAGATCTTATTTATTGAGTCGACGAATCCTATCTTGATAGTTATTTGTATTCTGATATAAATAACATGTGACCAAATTAGCTTCTTATACAAGACATGATTAATCTCGTATCTATATACCATATAAACCATTTGCACTCATATCAGATAATGACTATAAAGTCTTAGGTCAAAAGAGTATTTCGTACACTAGTACAATCATATGATAAATTATTGACTTTATACATTCTATATGATTCATCATTTCTTTGATCACGTTCAAAAAATAGTTCTCTAGCTATTAATTCACACTAATGTCCTGATAACATGACTTTCATTATCACCTATACTAATATCATCTTATAATATTTATTATAGACATTCATTGTGCTTATTATGTGATACAAATGTCTAGTTGATACTGCATGTATAGGAAATAGTTTGGATAATCATATTATTTAGGTGATTCGTATGCGTACTACATTCATTAGTATGATAAGAAAGAGGAAACACTTTACACATATAAATAATAAATATTTTTTCATTAATAATATATACTGTTGATGCAAGAAAATGTGACGATGACTTTTCCTACACCAGCAGGTTTTCTTCTTCTTCCCGTCCTCGAACCTGAGGCGATGATCGATTTTGTTTGTGTTTGTGACTGGACATGGGGAGAAACCCAAGTTGCCTGCGTACCCCCCTTTTCTTCCCTCTTTTCTCCTTTCTTCTCCTCTGGTTCCTCCGCCTCTCTCTCTTTCTCTCCACCAGATCTTCGGCGCTTCTCTCCCTCGATTTTCTTTTGGGGGATGGGGGGATCAAGTCACACGTAGTTCTTTGGTGGAAAAGGATAGTGATGAGATATAGGAGATGGTGAATTCGTAGGTTATAATAGCCAAATGGCGGTCCCAGGGACACGCGTTGTTGCATGGCTGACGTGCCCAGGGTGACCTGTCACAAGGTTAGAGGGC